>JAPEVW010000603.1:0-70758 GCA_027921565.1 Artemia sinica | reverse complement strand
GTCTGAGCGAAATCCAAAGCTTGGATAGCGCCGTTCTTTGTCTGAGGCTAACTGCAATTTATCTCTTTGCTGATTAAGGACTTTTCTTTCTTTTTTTGACACTAGATTCAAACTTAATTAGAGGAAGTCGGAATTCTCTTTCGAAAGAAGGAACTTTATTTTGGTATTTTAAATACATCGCATTTTACTCACGGTACACTTGGATTCGTCAATGTCCAAATACAAAACCTATTGCGTACCCTCAATTTTCCTTGAGCATATTCATAACGCTAGCGGTAGCATTATCATTGTTAATAGTAGTCCGTCAACTGTAAAGACGGGTCATTGGCTATGCATCTTTCAAACAGCGAAGAATATTAAATTTTTTAACCTCTTGGCCAACCGTATGCATTTTACTTACCGCACATCAAAAACTTTCTTGATGAAAGTGTAAAATCGATTATTCAAAATCGGAAGCGAGTGCAAGATTTATTCATCAAAAGTTGTGGTCTTCACGTACTACTATACTTAATTTTTCGATGTCGTGGCTGTACTTATAGTGAATTTCTCAGCATTTATCTAGACAATCCTCGATTGAATGACTTTACAGTTGAGAATACCCTTTCCTACCTGTATAATATTGATTTCAGTGCCCTAAAAATAAGGTGCTTTAAAAATGTTTGTAAATTTGTTTATTCATAAACATACATATGTACAATAAAAGTCTTTATTCTTTAGAATTCTTCTTCCACGTATAAATAACCATCGATAACGACGAGTGGTGGTAGATCATCAGGGTTTAACTTGTGCTCTTCTTGGCTTGCAAAGTCAGAGTCTTATTTTCTACAATACAATGTTACTTCTTTTATATTATATGTGTTTGTAAAGTCAATAATTCTATTCTGATTATTATTATGAAATTCACTTGTTTCAATTTGTTTATTTGAAGCAATATCACGTGCGATATTGTTATATGAAGAATCACTTTCTGTAACAGCCAAATAAATAATCAGTAGGTTTACAAGTATAGTAGCCATTGTCTCCACAGCGATGTCGTAAAAACCAGACTGTTATTATTCCAACAACTGAAGTGTACACCAGGGCCTTCCTCCAAAATAACTTAAAACCATGACAATACCAGTCTCTTAAAAATAAACTGAAATTATGTTTAGGTTTTTTTTTTCAAACATACCAGGGTAAGCATTTTCCCACTGATCGCATTTATCATAGTGACAATTGGAGCCTAGAAAATCTCTAGTGTGAGAGTCACAAACATCTTCAAGATAGGAATTACAGTCTTTAATTTGCATTGCATATCCTCTCTGCAATTTATACGGATTGTACTATCTGCACTTTTGTCACATTCATCAACAATAGTACAATTCTCACAGGACGACCAGCTGTTTAATGTATACAACATAGCGGACATGTGTAAAACATGTTTTCACTTATTTGTTGTGAATTATTGACTTATTTGCTGTTTGGATAGGGTCTTAAAAGAATCTCTAGGTAGTGTTCAAAAGCAAATCTACAATATCTTTTTGTTTTGTTTTGATTAGTATGTCAATTAATTGAGTAAATGCTTTAGGCTGCGATGTGAAAGTCTGATACAATATTCAAAAGGTGAAGAATCATTTTTTATTATACCGTCAAGCATTATTTTCGAGAATATTTTCCTTTGAACCGATAACTATTGAAAATGATCATTTAGAATCAAACATTCTTCCAAATTCACACGATCCCGCCTGGTTTTTTGTCTCTCAAATCCATCCATTTTTTAATCCTGACACTCTCACTGCCAATTATAGACTAATAAAGCCAAAGAATGAAGATTCTTTCTACCTTCTCGTCGCTAGTAAAATATCCAACAAGAAAAATGGAATAGTAGCACACTCACTCTCTTTTTATGTATTGATTCAGATCAATGTCTTTATTTCATTAATGCGTTTAATTCATCTTGTAGTCTTTGTAAATGCATTATATTCACTTTTGCTGCAAAACACAAGTGTACTTCCAACTTGAATTTGCTCAATAATATCGCTTATCTTGCAAACATCTCAACCCATTCAAGGGTTAGCCGACAACCCCTTGTAATTTTTACTACAACATTAGGTGCTCTCTGTTTCATTTCACCGCTACTAGTGTATTCAACTTCCAATAGGGTAAAAGCATCCATTACTAAAAAATATGCCAAGAACAATATCCACAATGTTGTCGCACTAAACTCTTTTCTGATACTGAGGTAAGTGAACTTTAAACTCTATCAAAACAAGTGTCATTGAACTTTAAAACCTGTTTTCACTGGATTATAAAAGTCCCCTGAACCAAAAAAAGTCACGCAAAATTACGCCATCTACATAAGTAAACATTGGACTATGATCAATTTTTATACAGCTGGGGGCTACCCAGTTGACTGGCAGGCCCCGAGGGTTTTATCTACAGCTTTTGGTTTTTAAACATTAGCACAGGTAAACAATTACGTATCAAACAAAGAATTCTCGAAAAAAGTATTCGCATAAGTAATTCTTTTACTTAAAAACCCAAGATAAAAACATACCCTATAGTATTACATAGCACCCAGGTGTACATAATTAGTAATATCAGCGTCTTGAGGGGTTATCAACTTCAGGTATACCCCTATGGGCCTGGCCCAAATATCGCACCCCTCACTACTGGTTTGAACCAATAATTTGTCAAAAATTCAAATGAATTTACTGATAAAATGTGCGTTGTCAGTTTTAATATACATATGCTGATATTTATCCCTTGAAATCTTAATTAATTTTTGATTTCTTAAATTTATAAAAATTAAAACATTTAAAAGAATTTTTTCAGTAAAGTAGAAAATGTATTCTGGTTTTTGGAAAGCATAGGGGTTTAGAACCCTGCTAATATTAATTTCTGCTCGTCTTGAGTTTGACTCTGCTATTTATTTAAATTTCTGTTTGTTTTAGGTTTCATTTACCTATTGATACTGATTTGTGGTAGTTGTATGCTTGGTAGATTATTTGATTCTATTTTTGTTCATTTTTGGTTTAATGGAGTTCTTTACTTTTTTTTGGAAAAAGTTATTTTGTGGAAAAAGTTTTTTTATTTAATTTCTGTTTGTTTTATATTGACATAGTTTTTTTTTTCAGGAAAAAAAGACTGAGCCTCTTCTAAAGTTGAAGAACCATCCCATCCTTAAAAACCTTAAATACCTTTTGGGCATAACTTAAAACCCTTACCCCTAATCTCTGGGTTTTTTTCAACCCCAAAAGCCTTGTTATATGATATTTAGACTATTTTGAATAAAATGGCTATCTCAAAGTTTCTATTAGATGCATTTTAGGAGAATACGACGTGTGTATGTGGAGGGGGGATAGCTGCCCTCCGATCAATTTGACTCTTAAAAACAACACTAGATCGCCTGATTACCAATCCAATGAGCACCATCTGAAGTTTATATGACCATACTTTCTATGAAAACCTTATATGCCCCCAGGGTATAACTTACAACCCTTGCCCTGAGGGCTAGGGGGGGGGGGTGTCATCCTCAAAGACCTAATTTTCAGACCTTTAAACTACGTTAAACAAAATGGTTATCTCAAAATTTGAATTGGATGTATTTGGGAAATGGTGGGCGTGTGAGGGGGGTTAGTTGCCCTTCAATCACTTTCGACTTTTAAAAAGGGCACTAGCCTTTTTCATTTTACAATCGAATGAGCCCTTTTTATAGTTTCTAGACAACCCTTTCTATAAAAAAACTTATATTCCCCCAGGGCATGGTTCAACCGGTTTATAGACTATTTTGAATAAAATGGCTATCTCAAAGTTTCTATTAGATGCATTTTAGGACAATACGATGTGTGTGTGTGGACGGGGGATAGCTGCCACCCAATCAATTTGACTCTTAAAAACAACACTAGAGCGTCTGATTACCAATCCAATGAGCACCCTCTGAAGTTTATATGACCATACTTTCTATGAATTCCTTATATGCCCCCAGGGTATAACTTACAACCCTTGCCCTGAGGGCTAGGGGGGTTGTCATCCTCAAAGACCTAATTTTCAGATCTTTAAACTACGTTAAACAAAATGGTTATCTCAAAATTTGGATTGGATGTATTTGGGAAATGGTGGGCGTGAGAGGGGGTTAGTTGCCCTTCAATCACTTTCGACTTTTAAAAAGGGCCCTAGCCTTTTCGATTTCCAATCAAATGAGCCCTTTTTATAGTTCTAGACAACCCTTTCTATAAAAACTTATATTCCCCCAGGGCTTGGTTCAACCGGTTGCCACCTCAGTGGCAACCGTTGAAAAGATGACGACGTAAAAACAGCATTGAACTCTTGTTTATTGGAGCTGGCGGCAAGTTCTTATAAAAACTTTACTTTAAAATTGGTTGAGATGTATGATAAGGGTTTCAAAAAACTTGGCAAAAATGTCTAGAAATAGAGGGAAGTATGCAATTTCTGAGAATAAATTTAGTTTTTTTTTTTATCCTTGGTTGTCTACCGTACTTATGTTCAAACGGACCTTAATTAAAAAAAAAAACGCCTCGTAGTTAGACTAAATAAGTCTTCTCCACATCTTAGAAAACAAAACCAACTTAAGCGGATTAAATTAATTCCTGTTAGGATTAAATCAAGAAAATTTATATAAATGGCAAATCTGATTAAAGTTCGTAATCTAATTAATGGAAACTAATTAACGAAAACTCTTAAATATACGAAAAAATAGCGGCGCCATCTGGCATAACCAAAATGGAATATATTTATTTTTATCCCCTATGCAGGGGTAAATTATCGTGGCGGAATTAAAAAAAAAAACAATACCTAGGTTTTCTATCTCCATGAAACCCTAACGGACGTTGGTAACAATTATTTCTGTGAGATTTTTTATTGGAAAATTCAAAACCAAATACTGTGCATCATCAATTAGGACTTTCAAGTGACAATAAAAGACTTACACTTATTCAAAAGCGTCAAAAGACGTGGACTGGTAGTTATAAAATAGAGATTAAATTTAAAAAAACATGTTTTTTAACTGAAAGTAAGGAGCGACATTAAAACTTAAAACGAGCAAAAAATATTCCGTATATGAAAGGGGCTGTCCCCTCTTCAACGCCTCGCTCTTTACGCTAAAGTTTGACTTTTTCTAACAACTCTGTTTTTTAAAACAGTAAAAAACTTTAGCGTAAAGAGCGAGCCGTTGAGGAGGGGACAGCCCTTTTCATATACGCAATAATATCTGTTCGTTTTAAATTTCAATGTTGCTCCTTACTTTCAGTTGAATAAACTTGTTTATTAAAATTTAATTTCTGATCGTTTTTTATATAATACTGGGAAATCCGGCACCCCCTTCATGGAAAATTCCCTTCCCCATGAAATATTCCTCCATGGAAAGATCATCCCATGTAAACCCCTCCCCCATTCCCTCCCCCCCAACCAGAAAAAAACACTATGCTGAACAAAATGGCTATCTCAAAATTTTTATCGGGTGATTTTGGGGGAAAATGAGCGTTGGAGGGGGACTAGCTGCACTCCAATTTTTTTATCATTTAAAAAGGGCACTAGAACTTTTAATTTCCGTTTGAATGAGTCCATTCACGATATTCTATAACCACTGGGTCTATTCGATCTCCCCTGAAAAAAAAAAATGCGTATCTGTGTTCTTTCTTCTGGCAAAAATACAAAATTCCACATTTTGGCAGATAGGAGCTTGAAACCTCTACAGGCTCGTAACTTCTGATGGATAAGACTAAACTTAATAAACCTTATACATTTTAAATCAACATAAAAATCTGATTCTTTTGATATATCTATTGGCATCAAAATTCTGGTTTTTAGAGTTTCGGTTACTATTGAGCCGGGTCGCTCCTTACTTACAGTTCGTTACCACGATCCTTTTGATACAAAACCTAAATACATCTCTTGAGTACCTTTATTTTCTTTTCTCCTATTTACACTACATAGGAAACATTAACGTATATAAAAGTTTATTTATTTTAATGTTCAAACAGTTCGTGGTAACGAACTGTAAGTAAGGAACGACCCGGCTCAATGGTAACCGAAACTCTAGAAAACGGGTTTTTGATACCAATAGATACATCAAAAGAATCATATTTCAATGCTGATTTCAAATATATAACTTTCATCAAGTTTAGTGCTACCATCAAAAGTTACGCGCCTGAGAAAATTTGGCTGATTTTCAAAAAAAGGGGAAAGACCCCCTAAAAGTTATAGAACCTTAATGAAAATCACACCATCGTATTCAGCGTATCAGAAAACCCTACTGTAGAGTTTCAAGCTCCTATCTACAAAAATGTGGAATTTTGTATTTTTTGCCAGAAGAAAGATCACGTGTTTATTTGTTTTTTTTGTTTTGTTTTTTTTTTCGCCACGGGTGATCATATCGACCCAGTGGTCCTAGAATATCGTGGAGGGCTCATTGGAACGTAAATTAAAAGTTCTAGTGCCCTTTTTAAGTGACCAAAAAAATGGAGGGCAACTAGGCCCCCTCCCACGCTTATTTTTTTCCCAGAGTCACCCGATCAAAATTTTGAGATAGCCATTTTGTTCAACATGGTCGCAAATATGATAAATATGTCTTTTAGGATGACTTAATCCCCCGAAGTCCCCAGAGGGAGGGCTAAAAGTTATAAAACTTTACCCAATATTAACATATAGTAATTGGTTATTGGGAAGTATACAGAAGTTTTCAGGAGGTTTTTTTCTGGTAGTGGGAGGAAAGGGTGGGTCGGGGGTTATGTTGGAGGATCTGTTCATGAAGGAAGTTTTCATGGGGGAAGGGAAATTGCCATGAAGGGGGCGCCGGACTTGCCAGCATTATTTATTGGTTATTGGGAAGTATGCAGACATTTTCAGGAAGGATTTTTTTCTGGAGGGGGGTTGGGCTAGAGGAGGGGATTACTCTGGAGAATATTTCCGTGGAGGATGTTTCTTTGGGGTAAGGGACATTTCTATGAAAGGGGCGCCGGATTTCCAAGCATTATTTAAAAAACGATCAGAAATTAAATAAAAAAACAAGTTTTTTCAACTGAAAGTAAGAAGGAACATTAGAACTTAAAACGAACAAAAATTATAACCTATGTAAGGGGGTTCTCCCCCAAGTCAATACCTCGCTCTTTATGCTACAGTTTTTTTTAGTGCTTTCAAAAGAGCTATCTATTCTAATTAAACGGCCTTTGTGATTCAGGGGTTTGTGCACCAAAATTTTTTTTAATTTTTATCGTAAAGAGCGTGGTATTGACTAAGGGGAGAAACCCCTCATATACGTAATAACATATACGTAATAATAAAAAAAAAACAATAATAAAACAAGCGATACGGCTCAATATTAATCGAAACTTTTAAAAACGGAATTTTGATGTCAATAAATGTATCAAAAGAATGTGTTTATAATGCTGATTCTAAATATATAAATTTTATTAAGTTTAGTATTACTCATCAAAGGCTAAGAGCCTGAGAAAATTTACTCGATTTTTTAAAGAGGGGGGAAACATCCCCTACAAGTGAAAGAATTTTAATGAAAATCACACCGTCAGATTTAGCGTATCAGAAAACCCTATTACATAGGTTTCAAGCTCATATCTGCAAAAATCTGCAACTTTGTATTTTTTGCCAGAAGAAAAATATACGAATATAGAAGTTAGTTACGTAAGTTAATTTGTAAAGACATCCATTTAGCAAAAGAAAAGTAAAATTTTTATGCAAATAAAAGCTGCATTAACTAAAAAACGATCAGAAATTAAATAAAAAAAAACAAGTTGTTTAAACTGAAAGTAAGGAGCGACATTAAAACTTAAAACGAACAGAAATTATTCCGTATATGAAAGGGGCTGTCCCCTCCTCAACGCCTCGCTCTTTACGCTAAAATTTGACTCTGTCTCACAACTTTATTTCTTAAAACAATAAAAAACTTTAGCGTAAAGAGCGAGGCGTTGAGGAGGGGACAGCCCCTTTCATATACGGAATAATTTCTGTTCGTTTTAAGTTTTAATGTCGCTCCTTACTTTCAGTTTAAAAAACTTGTTTTTTTTTTATTTAATTTATCATCAAAAGGCTAGTATTTTGTGAAAGTTTGCCCGATTTTTTAAGAAGGGGGAAACACCCCCGAAGAGCTTCCTAACGACACACACTTAATTAAAACCTAACCATTAGAATCAGCATATAAGAGAACCCTGCTGCAAGGGTTTTAAGTTCCTATCTAAAAAAATGCAGAATTTTGTATTCTTTGACTGAAGAAACATAACATATGTACGTTTGATTTTCCTCAGGGTTGATTGTATCGGACCAATGGGCATAGAAGATTCCAAGAGAGTTAACTCGAAGGGATATCAAAGCTTCTATTAACTTTTTTATGCGACCAAAAAACTGGAGAATACCTCCCCTTCTATACCCCTTTTTCTAAAAAATATCCAATCAAAATTTCAAGATAGCCACTTAATTCAGCATAGTTGAAAGGTTCAATAACTATGCTTTTGGTGATGACATGACCCATCATAGGAAAGGGATGTAAATAATACGATTGCCAATATTGTTCACAATTATTATTTGTTATAAGGGTATTTTTGGGGTAATTTTTGCGAAGAGAAGGGAGGAGGATTTGATGAGAATTTTCCGTGGGAAGGATAGTTTCCAGGTGAATTTTCCATGAGAAATGCTATCTTTGGTATAATCTTTCATATTTCAACAAGTTAATATATCATTAAATCATCATAACCATCGTCTAAGAACATTAAAATATCAAAAATTATAAGCATAGAATGGAAATCGATATCTCCTGAAATTCTATGAAATTCCATGTCTATGAAATTACAAGGGTCGTATAAAACTAAAAGAAACATAAGATAGCCTAGATCCCAATCTCTTAGACACACAAAAAAAAAAACGAAATAAAAATTGTGGAAGAAGTCTTGGTTTGCACTTCCTTGATACGATAGATAAAATAGTAATTAGTTAGTTTGAAGATATACCGGCTAAATCGCGCGCGGTGATCCTTCATTTTCATTTTTGTTCTTACTGCATAAAGAACTTTTGTACGCAGGTCCAACCTCACGTGATTTAAGCGGAGTTCTGATAGCACTCTTTCTAGACAAAGGAACACTTTTAAATTTAGTAGGCAATAATTGTTTATCATTTATTAAATTGGTTCAACATTAGCATACAGACTTTACGTCACCTGAATTCCAAACCTTTTAGTATGAGAATGAGTCTGACAGTCCCACTCACTCCCTTGATCAGAAGGATGAGTTAAAACCTCACTGCTTGCTGTCAAAGTTGTAGTACCTTCCGATTCCAATGATCGAGCTTTCTCATGTGAGTTGAATTTTATATAATCGTGGCTTCCAGTCATGTATCGTGCTTCAGATTTTTCTTCTATTCTACCAGAAATACTTTGCGAAGATATATTTTTTCGTTAATATTTTCTAACCAATTTGAAACTTTTTCGTTCACTGCAAGAACAAATTTTATCAGTTTAATTCAGTTTACTTTCTTCAGTTTACAACATACACCCTCCTTTTCTTCAATTCCAACTGGATCTAGAAGAAAACTACTAAAAATAACCCTTAAAATAAATTTCCCATTTACTTTTTGAAGCATTTTAAGAAGAACAAAACCTTAAAATTACCAATGTAAACTATTTCGGTAAAAAAAGAACACTGCTATCATTTAGAATTTTTACACACAGCATTCTAGTCAGCATGTACTAGAATATCCAAAAAGAATAATGAAGGAACGCTATGATGAATTATCCTTAACATCCCTTTGATAAAATTATATTCCATTATTACAAATAACCACTCATATTTAATGTTAGATAGTTTAGAAACTCTTTAAATAGTAAATATAGCCACTCAAGTCCTAATCTTATGCAAGCTTTTCCGGCGATTTGTTTCTAGATATAATCATTGATTTTCTAAAATTAAAACATTCAATGAATTGGATATTAGCTATTTCTAGGATTTAGCTCCCACTTTATACTAATTACATAAGTTGTGTACTTCATCGCAGTTTATTTTTGTTTAATTATAATTTTATAAGAATGTTGAATGGACATCTGGACCTTGGCATATGAAAATACTACCTTTTTACGATAGAGTACCATCTAATGCTTAAGATAAAAAAAATAGAACATTATAATGTCTACTACTTTGCCAAATTGTGGCAATTGTGGCAATTTAAATATAAAAAAGTATAAATTAGTCAGGCGTAGTTACGTATCTCAAAGCAGGCTTGAGAGTTGTTTATTACAACAATGATAATAATAAACGTTACTGTTTTAAGAGTCCTAACGGCAAGGCAATTGAAAAATAAAGAAAATTCTCATAAATTGACACAAATAAAACCACGCCTAACTAGACGTTCCAACTAAAACTCACTAGATGCTCCTGCCGTTTGTTAAATAAAAATAAAGTTTTTTTCAAATAAAAGTAAGACGCGATATTAAAACTTAAAACAAACATAAACTATTATGTATATGAGGGGAATTGCCCCCTCTTCCATTCCTCACTCTTTACGCTAGAGTTTGACCTTTTTTCCAAATTATTTAAAAAATGACTCTTGGTACACAATGACCGTTTAATTAGAATAAAAGGCTTTTTTTTAAAAATTCAAAAAAACGCATTAACGTAAGGAGCGATGTACTGAGAAGGGGGTAATCCCCCCCATATAAGTAATAATTTCTGCACGTTTTAAGTTTTAATGCTGCTCCTTACTTTCACTAAAAAAAACTTGCTTTCTTATATTTAGTATTTTATAGTTTTTAATTAATGTCGGGAAATCGAGCTCCTATTTAATCAAAAATCCCCTTCGCCCACTAAAACTCGTCCATCATAAGATCCTTCCACGTAAGTACCCCAGTCAAAAAGTCCCTCCCCTCGAAAATATCCTTATGCTTCCCAATAGCCAATACTATATGCAAATAATGTTCAAAGTTCATAGCTTGCAGCCCTTTCCTGGGGGCTGTGGGGGTCAAGTTATCCTCATCGAAATAGTTATTAGATTTTTTTACCATACTGAAGAAAATGGCTATCTCAAAGTTTTGATCCGACAATTTTGGGTGAGAAAGAGGGGGGAAGGGGGGCAAGCTACCCTCAAATATTTTTAGTCACTTATAAAGGTCACTAGAACTCTTGATTTCCGATCAAATAAGCCCTTTCCAGATCTTCTAGTATCACTGGTTTGATACGATTAGCCTTGGGGGAAAAATAAATAAATAAATAAACATGCATCCGTGATCGTGCTTCTGGCAAAAATTCAGTAGGGTTTTCTGAAATGCTGAATCTTATGGCGTGATTTTCATTTAGATCACTTGATTTCTTATGGGTGTTTCCCCACTTTTTCAAAAAGGTAAGCAAATTTTCTGAGGCTCGTAACTTTTGATGGGTAACATTAAACTTCATGAATCTTGTATATTTTGAATTAACATCGAAATTCGATTCTTTTGATGAATCTATAATTATCAAGACTCTTTTTCTTAAAGTTTTGGTTACTATTGAGCTTCATCGCTCCTTACTTACAGTTTGTTACCACGAATTTTTTGATAAAACCTACACTCTTTATACACTTCCTTTCGAAATTCTTTCCCGTCACCAATAATATAACCCACAGTGTCATCTATTGTCATTAAGATCCCATTGAAATTCAAGGTAAGAGAGATTTCACTGTCATTTGAAGGATTTTCCCAGAGTTTGGATGTGATAGATGCAATACAACGACCTTCACTTGCAGTGGTCATAGGACGTGTATAGTTGAACCAAAAGCTATCAGAAAACATAGAAATATTTTTGATTGTCTTTAACTAATAAATATAGATCCTTATACTAACTAAACAAGGTATTTAATTTATATTTTTTTTTTTTGTGTAGCGCTTAGGCTTTTATTTAAGCCGAGGTTTTTTCAATGAAATTTTCACTTTCAGCTGTTTTTGATAAAAGATTTCTTTATTTTAAATTTGCCCTTCTATACGTTAAAATAAATTATAAATACACACAAAACAAACACACTCATGTATACAACCATACATATCATGTTGATTACATGACATATATTCAACATGTCATGTTGAATGTAATATGACATCTAAATGTCATGACATTTAGATTGACATCTAAATGTCAACCATGACATTTATTTTCCCCTTTTTACTTTTAAATTGAAAGTATTACTTAGAGTTACCAAGCAAAACAAAATGGCTAACTATAAAAAAAAAATCAATTATATGTACAATTCCTTTATGTTGGTCCAAAACAAAACCTTCTGCCACAAAAACACAATGAATTGAGAAGATTATTTGTTATTTAAACTAGCCGGTGTTATTTATACCAGCTTAATCATAATAATATTGAAATCTATTAAAAAAAAGTTTCATTTCAGAGTAAAACAGCGATTTAGTTTAGGAACGTTTTAGCATAGGTCAAAATAAACTTAACATTTAGCTGAGACCCTTACTCAATGAATCACAACTGACCTTGTTTCGAATTTGTCAATTTACGACAGGCAGAACAATAGCGGAGCTAATCAAAGAGGGAATTTAACTATATATTACCATTTTTTTCTATCAGGTCTCTTTGTATGAAAGGATTTGGCATTTAAACGGTTTAAACCTTTAAAGCATTTCTTTTATACGTCACATTTAAACGGTTTTTTCACCTGTATGTGTTTCTCTTGTGTCTATACAAATGGCTAGATAGAGAAAAGCATTTGTTACATACGTCACATTTTAAACGGTTTTTCACCTGTATGTACTCTCTTGTGCTCAATCAAATTGTTAGATTGAGAAAAGCATTTGTTACATACATCAGATTTAAACGGTTTTTCACCTGTGTGTGTTCTCTGGTGTTTGATCAAATTACCGTTTTCAGAAAAGCATTTGTTACACACATCACATTTAAACGGTTTTTCACCTGTATGTACTCTTTTATGCCCGTTCAAATGGTGAGATAGAGAAAAGGATTTGTTGCACATATCACATTTTAAACGGTTTTTCACCTGTGTGTAGTCTTTTATGCCCGTTCAAATGGGCAGGTCGAGACAAGCGTTTGTTACATACGTCACATTTAAACGGTTTTTTACCTGTATGTGTTCTCTTGTGTCTATACAATTGGCTAGACTGAGAAAAAGATTTTTTACATGCATCGCATTTAAATGGGTTCGCACATGTGTGCATTCTTTGGTGCAAAATCAATTCACTTGATGTTGGAAAGCATTTACTACATGCATTACATTGAATGATTTTTCACTGATGGCAGCTGCTACTTCTTCTATAACCTTCTGTCTCAGCTTTTTCAGCACAACAATTGGTTTTGGGCCAAAAATTTTATGTTGACCTAATCCATCCGATCTGCCCAAGGTAGAACGTCTCCTCTCTACGGAAAAGAAACCATTTTATTACAATTAAATAAAAGAAAATTAAGAAAAGAGGCAATATAACAATCATAAATGTAAACGTGAGATTTCGATAACTATTCCCTGATTGGGATTTATTTTACCTAATAGTCGTAGATTAAGTAAAAAGGAAAGAAAAATAATTTTAATTTGAGAATTTATTTGAGTTTTATTTTTCTTATTTCTGTAGGGGAAGGAATTTTGGAACTTGTGTATTATGCGCCGCTCACTCAAGTTTACGCTGTGTGAAATTTGAGAACACACCGTTTTTTTTTGTCAGTTTCTTCGTCACTTTAGAAATAAGTTTGAGCTATAGATTTGCACATTAGGGGGGGGGGGGGGGGGGGGGGGGGGGTAAAGTATAGCGGGTCTGCATACAAAATGTGTTTGGTACAATTATTCTGCAAATTAGATAGATAACTAAATAAGTGTATTTTAAAGCCAAATATACGGCCATGAACACAGTAAAATAATATAAATGAATACAGTGAATGGGGGTGTTTAACACCCTGGAAAATACCCCTCCCCCACGGAAAGTAACCCCCACAGAATAAAACCCTCCTTGAAAAATACCCTTGCGGAAAATACCCTCCCCCCCCCCCCCCCAGTGGAGAATAAGGTTTCTAAATTTGAAGAGTTTATTCGAGTTTTTTTTTTTAGTTTCGTTGAAAAGTGCTAAGGAACGGTAAAAAGAGGAATTTACACACCAGAAGTATCTTAAAAAACTTAGAAAAAAGAAAACACAAATCCATATGTGTGGAAAAGACTCCCAATTGAAGTTCTGCAATTTTTGGCAGTAGTGGTTGCCAAATTAAAAAAAAATGAAGAAGAAAAAAAATATAAGGCAACAATCATCAAAATTAAGCTAAAACATATGGCACCAAAAACTTTAAGAAGGTTTGGCTATCCTTTGAAAGGATAGTGGCTTTGGGAACCAACAAATTCTAAATTGTTTAAGTTTTTACGACAAATTCTTTTCTACTTTTTTGTCATTGTCAAATTCTACGAGTTTGTTTTTCTTATCTTCCAAGTGTAAAACTACCAAAAATCACAATTAACAAATAAATGAAACCCAAAAATAACAGAAATTACAATAGATAGCCTAGTCAAACTCAAAACGAGCAAAACGTAAAAGGAGTATGGCTGAAAAAATAATTTGCACTTGACTTAAAAAAAAAAAAATAACCATGTATTGTCAGTTTGATATACATATTCTGATATCTATTCCTTATAGTCTTAATATTTTTTTATTTGTTAAAGTCAAAAAAGTGAAAACACTTAAAATGTATTTTGTTTTCAGTAAAGTGCAAATTATGTTCTGGTCTTCAGGAGGTGTGGGGGTTGTCAGCCTTACTTGTGCTAAGTGTTTGCTATTTCGAGTTTGATTAGGTTATTTATTGTATTTTCTATCGTTTTGGGTTCAATTCATTTATTTATGGTGATTTGTGGTAGTAATAGTATTTAATACTTGGACAAACGGTCATTGAAAAAAAATACTTAACAGTTGGAAAAAACCACACTTAGTACTTGCTATACTTACTACTTACGAAATATTGCACTTACTTTATACTTTTTTTTTTTTTTTTTTTTTTTTTTTTTTTTTTTTTTTTTTTTTTTTTTTTAGTCAACAAAATTTCAAGATACTTCACTATTCTTCTGTAATTTTTTTATGGCTATATACCTAGACAGAACCGTTTCTGGCTTGCAAACTGTTCAAATACTTTACCCCCCCCCCCCCAGAAAATACCCCCCCCCCCCCGTGGAAAAGAAGGCTTTCCAAATTTGAGGATTTTATTTGAGTTTTTTTTCTGTATTGGGAAGCAGTTTTATTACTTGTTTATTATGGGCAACTCACTCAAGTTTACGCTGTGTAAAACTCAAGAACAAAACCGGTTTCTTCGTTAGTTCTTTTTCAGCTTAGCGCGAGACAAGACAAAGACAAGTGACAGAATATATGGGAAACATATAATTTGGGCTATATATTTGCACATAGAGGGGGGGGGGGAAATAAAGTATTTGGATTGTTTGAAGTTAGAAAACCAATTCTTTTTAGGTATATGACCACTAAAAAATTACAGAAGAATAGCGAGGTATCTGGAAATTTTGTTAACTAAAAAAAAAAATAGTTTAAGTAAATGTAATGTTTCATTTAGCCTAAGTGTTTTTTCCAAGTGTAAATTTTTTTTTTTAATGACCGTTTTTTCCAAGTATTAAATACTATTATTAGGTTGATGTAGTGTTTCATTTAAGCGTTTTATGATGATTAAAAAAAAAATTGTTTAACTGAAAGTAAGGAGCGACATTAAAACTTTAAACGAAAGGAAATTATTTCCGTATATGAAAGGGGCGGTCCCCTCCTCAACGCCTTGCTCTTTACGCTAAAGTGTTTTATTGTTTTAAAAAATAAAGTTGTAAGACTGAGTCAAACTTTAGCGTAAAAAGTGAGGCGTTGAGGAGGGAACCGCCCGTTTCATATACGGAATAATTTTTTTGTTCGTTTTAAGTTTTAATGTCGCTCCTTACTTTCAGTAAAAAAACTTTTTTTTTTCATTTAATTTCTGAATGTTTTTGAATTAATGCAGCTTTGATCTTGGCTCACCGTAAATGAATAATTAAAACGAAATTTGCATATTAATTTTACTTATTTTAGCTAAATGGATTTCTTGAAATTTTGTTTGACGTAACTTACGAATTAACTTATCAAACGAACTTATACATTCGTATATTTTTATTACGTATATTAGGGAGTTCGCCCCCCTAGCCAATACCTCACTCTTTACGCTAAAGTTCGAATTTTGTTCGAATCACAAATCCCTGAATCACAAAGGCTTGTTAATTAGAATAGATTGCTCTTTTGAAAGTACTCAAAAAAACTTTAGCCTAAAGAGCAAGGTACTGACTAGGGGCGAACCCCCTCATATACAGGCCAAGAACAGATCAGTCAGACTGAAAATATATTTTATCAGACCAACAACATGTAAGATCAGACCGAGAACAGATCAGTCAGACCGAAAAACAGATCAGATCGAACCGAGAACGCATCAGATCAGACCGAGGACAGATCATATCCGACCGAGAACAGATCAGATCAGACCGAACACAGATCTTATCAGACCAAGAACAGATCACATCAGACGAAAACAGATCAGATCAGACCGAAAACAGATCAGTCAGACAAAAAGCAGATCTTATCAGACCGAGAGCAGATCAGATAAGACCAAGAATAGATAAAATCAGACCGAGAACAGATCAGTCAGACCAGAAACAGATCTTATCCAACCGAGATCTTATTTCTGTTCGTTTTAAGTTTCATTGTTGCTCTTTGAGGATAACTTAATGCCCCATAGTTCCCGGAGGAAGGGCTGTAAGTTATGAACTTTGCCCATTGTTTACATATAGTATTGGTTAATGGGAAGTATACAGACGATTTCAGGAGGTATTTTTTTCTGGGGGGGGGGGGGGGGGGGGTCTGAGGAGGGGTTTACGGAGGAGGATCTTTCCATGGAGGATGTTTCATTGGGGGAAGAGATCTTTCTATGAAGGTGGGGGCCGGATTTCCCAGCATTATTTAAGAAACGGTCAGATATTAAATAAAAAACGAGCTGTTTCAACTTAAAGGAAGGAACAAAAAACTTCATTCTAGACATAATCATTGATTTTCTAAACATAAAACATTCAATGAACTGGGTATTAGTGATTTCCAGGATATTAGTGACTTCCAGTGATTTCTAGGATTTAGATCCGACTTGATACAAATTATATAAGTTGCATACTTCATCGTACTTTATTTTTGTTTTAATTACAATTTAAAAGAATGTTGAATGGACATTCTGGACAACAACAACATAAGAATACCAACTTTTTGTGATACAGTACCATCTAAAGCTTTGGATCAAACCAAAACAAATGAAAATTAAAATGTCTTTTACTTTTAAAGATTGTGGCATAAATTTTAAATATAAACAAGTATAATATAGTCAGGTGTTGTCAGGTTTCTCAAAGCGGGTTTCAGAGTTGTTTATTAGAACAATGATAAAATCTGCTTAAATGCAAAAAAACTACTGTTTTAAGAGTCCTAACGTTAAGGCAATTGAAAAAAAAAATTCTTATAAATTGACAAACACAAAAACAACAAATAAAAAACACGCCTCCCTCACTAGACATTCCTGCAATTTATCAAACCTATAATCTTAATACACTACCATTTGCATTTTTTTTTCTAGTCACCAATAGTGTGACCCACTATTTTATCCACCATCGTTAAGGATTCCACTGAAATTAAAAGTAGGAGAGATTACATTGTTTTGTTATTGTTATTATAATAGTTATTATATATTTAATTATAATAGTTATAATTGTCATTATTTGTTATAATAGATTGTATTGTTATTAATAGGTTATTCCTAGAATTTCATTGTGATATATACAATAAGACGTTTCTTTCCTTGCAGTTTTTATCATGAGCTCTTTGATCGGAAATTTTATGTTCAATAGAAACATTTTTCAGTATAACAGTCTCATTTCCTATGATTTTGAAAAACATATTTGTAAGAAAATATTATTTTCTCTGTGCAAGCAGCATTTATCCCTAAATTATATAATGTTTTTTCTTCTGAAAATTCTGAAAACTGGTTTTAATTCTGGTCTTCTTTCTTTTTAGCCGTAAATATACTTCCAATGTTATTTATTGAAAGTCCTTACCAGTCAATACTTCAGTTAATTCCTCTATTTTTCTTTGGTTTTCTTGAATTAACTCTGAGACTTGGCTTTCAAATTTGGAAGTTAAATCTTTAATTCTCCTATTTTTTTCATGTAACATCTCAATCCTCTGCTGGTAGTCTCGATGTAACTGCATTCTGCACAATATATAACTTGAGAGTCAAATTTTTCTGTTAACTCTTCCAAATCTTTAATAATATGAAGTAAACTTCTTTCAGATTCTTCTAATCTATCTAGAGGTGCTGAATCTGCAAAAGAAGAAACAAAATTAGTAATTTTGACGCTTAGAGCTAAAGAGGTAAGTATAGCTATCTTCCTAAAAATTCAAGATTTTGTTTTCTTGTAAATAATTTTGGAATTAGTCATAAGTGAAGTAGAAGGGCTAGCCTTTCCCAAAAACTTCAAAACTTCAGTGTAATACATTTCCATGCAAAATTTCTGAATTTTCCTTATCTAGTATGAAATACCTTAGGTTTCTCATTGCACAGGTTTTCAGTAAAATAAACAAAATTTTATTAAGGCCTTTCAGCAGTCTTAAGCGTTAATGAACCCAACAGTGGCCTTAGAAAATTAACTTCAATACAAAATTTTTTAGATAGATATCAAAAATATCTAACAATAATTTAAGACATTTCCCCTTTTTTTTCAAAATAATAAATTTCAAATATGTATTGCTAGTTTGAATGAGGCACATAACGTAACTTGTAAATTAAACTAGAATAAAAAAAAGTTTATAATAAATTATAATGAAATTGACACAACCGAGATACTTAAGCTTTGTAGGAGTAAACGCCGCCTTGCCTGTTTCCGACCCTGCCCCCTGATTATAAAAACAAATGATACACAACTAGGTGTTTTACTAAAACAGTTATGGCAGAGTAATTTGGTGAGAAAATCCTACCTGACTTCTCTAAATACAACAGAGCGTAAAAAGAGTATACTCCCACAATCACTTTTCTAAAAAGATGAATTTTCTTCTTTTTTTGAAAGATAAACGCCTTGGGCAGGTTTTGTAAAGTTTGGTAAGTTTTCTTATTCTATAAAGTTTTGATAGTTAATCTTGGACCTTTGAGATTAGTACAAATATAACTTCCTTCAAAGCATGCATTCTTTCTTTTTCTAACGTTGTCTATCGTTGACAATGTTATTTTTTTTGAAATTTCAATAACTTGGGATGTATGGCTCCTGTACACAGTATTGCCACTCGACCGATACCAAAAAGCGGTGCACGTCGATGAAAAAAGCGGTGTTTTGCGGTATCCTTTCCACCGAAACACGGTGAAATTTATGTTATATCTTGATACCTAATGCAAATATGTCTCCACTAGTTTCGACAAAACACTCACTTTTCAAAACCAATTAATTTCTTGCTACTTTTCTGGCAAATGGATACTATTCTTTATTATTTTCTTAAGAGGTAGATTTTGCCATGGACTTTGATCAAGAAAGGTAGAATAAAAATGAAAAGAGACATCCCCCAGATACCCACCCCACATATAAAAGAGAAAAATAGTCCCCAACGATAAGTTCATATCTTTTTCCCATTTTCAGGCACTCTAACCCGTTCTCATCACTACTAACTCGTCCAGACCATCCGTTCTCTAGAACCGTTCTGTCAACCAAATTGACACAACACAACCAAAAATTATGCCCTTAACGAAAGCCTATTACTATACTGTGTTTTAACGCCAAAAATCCTTCTAAATTTTATGATTCGCAAACAACTATAGTTTGAAAAAGATAATTAATAAAAAGGACACTTCGTGGTAACAAACTGTAAGTAAGGAGCGATCCCGCTAAATAGTAACTGAAACACTATAAAAACGAAATTTCGAAATTGAAAGATCTGGGCTAATTATACTGATTCCAAATATATAAGAATCATCAAGTTTAGTATTTCTCATCAAAAGCTACGAGTCTAATAAACTTGCCTTATTTACAAAAAAGGGGGAAAGCCACCCTAAAAGTCGAGGAATAAAAATCATACCACCAGGCTCAGCGGATGTGTACATTATTTTACTACCTTATTGTTGTAACTTCATAATCCCATCTGCAAAAATATGGAATTTTGTATTTTTTTTTTTCTAAAAGAAAGATCAAGGATCTCTGTTTATTTATATTTTTTATTTGTTTCCTCAGGGGTGATTGCATCAGATCAATAGTCCTAGAATATTAGGAAAGGACTAATACAAACAGCAATACAAATTTCTAGTGCCGCTTTTAAGTAACCAAAAAGATTAGAAGACAACTAGCCCTCCTCCCGACTCCTCTTTTTTCCTTAATGTCTTCCAATATAAATTTTAAAAAATTTTTAGATAGCCATTTTTTTTAGCATATTTGAAACATTCCGTAGCTATGCCTCTAGGTATAACATGACCACAGACAACCTCTGGGGTAAGGCTTATATGTCATGAAATTTGCTCATTGTTTACGCATAATATTTGTTTTTGGAAAGTGTAAATACATTTTCCGCGGGGAGGGATGAATTTTCTCCTTTGGGGTCTATCCAAAGGGATAATTTTCTATGAAGAGAGAAGTTTCAAGGGGGGGGGGTGATCTTTCCAGGGATAATTTTACACTGGGGAAATTGGCCAGAATTCTTATACATAACTCTTTTTATTTGTTTTAGTTTCTCTTAGCCGAGTCAATTTTACATGTTGAGGGGTTTTGTCGGGAGCGAGGAAGGGGGGGGATTTCATCTGGTTAGAATTGTCTAACGTATCTTTAATTAGGTGGGAGGGGGTATTTTACTTTCTACGGGGTGTTTTTATATCTTTTGTGCTGATGAAGGATGACAGATGGCCGAAGATTTTTTTTTTTTCGGCCAACCGTCGGCCAAACGGAAAGCAGGTCGTCCTCGTCTGGGTGGGAGGACGTCATAAAGAAAGGTGTTTTTAAGGAAATGGAACTTCGTGGGCGGGTGTAAAAAGGGAGGCTTTGAATAGATTGGGATGGAGGAAGAGCGTGCGTAGCTGTGTTGGCCTCAGGCGGCTTGGTGCTGCGGTGAGTTGTTAGTAGTAGTAGTAGAAGTTTCAAATTTGTCATTTATCAAAGCAATATTTGTAATCGTTTTGAGCTTTCACTTGGTTCTTCATTTCCGTAAGAAAAATTTTGTTTTTAGAATGAGGTTTTGATTGTTTGTATAATATACGGAATAAATCTAAGAAAAAAACTTCGAACATCGATCAAAAAAAAATATACTTTTGTATTCACCGTGTTGAGGTATTTCGACCCTTTTTGGGCAAAGATTGATGCTTTTTGGGACGAAATATAAAAAAATGCCACTCTACTGTGGGCTGTCAAGGTTGTGAAAAATATCTTGTTTACGGTTAAGGACCTTGGAAAACCTTCCCGTTCTAAAGTTTTTTTTCTCATTTAATATAAAATATAGGGACTACTAACCTTGTAGCTTCTTGTAGCTTCGTTTTCATGTACGCACATTGTAATAAATGATGTATTAATCTGTTTATCATTTTTAACATTTCGTATTTCGCAGTAATAAGGTAAATTTTTTCCAATGGATATAAACCTTTATTATCATAGTAAGGCGTAAGAGTGAGGAAAAAAGTTCTCTAAAAGCAGTATTGTCCCAAATAATTATTCCCAAAAGAAACAAAAGTAAAATAAAAATAAAGTTTCCAAAGTAAAATTTTGAATTCAATAGCTATGACGCAAATATTGGAAATCACATAATATCGTCAAGAAATATTGATGCCTTTGGTGTTTATAAAACTCATTTCAGGACCTGTTCCTCCGCCACTAGGTGTGGAATGCCCCAAGAGCATGTTTGCACCATTCAGTTTACTAGGAGCACGTGAAAGTATTCTTCTTTGGGGATCTGGAACCATAAAAGAGAGGGTTTTGAAGATCACCAGATCTTAACCTTATCCCCAAAGCCCCACCTAAGATGTTGTAGACATGTTGCTATGACAACTTGTAAGTCTTTCAACTTATATCTAGCTAGAAGCTTTCTTGATGCAATCAAAGGATGTTAAATACTCTACAATTTCTAAATTACTTGTAAACTATCAGGATTGGCTTGTTATGTGGAACTGAAATCATTAAGAGGTTAAAAGGATAGAACTCAATTTAGTAGAATTTTGTAGAACTCAACAACTAGTAGAACTCAATTTAGAATTTTGGGAAGGAGCAAAGGAGGATAAAAAAACAAACTCTCTTTTACAAAATATTGTCCTATATGGGATTCATAGGAATTTTGAAAATTGAAGGAAAATAAGTGAATTTTATATAGCGTTTGCTGTTTATGAAAATGCTGAAGTCTATGAGGTTTGCGCTAAGAAACAGAGGCTTTGCAAACCTCCGATTATTGTTTTTATTTAAAATTTATATGAGCTCTTTTCATGATTTATAGCATTTATACTTCAAAAACTGAATAAAGGAATGTCATTTTTGGTGGCATACGACCAAAAACAGCCCAAACTATGTTTCGATTTCCTAAAAGCCTTACTCCCCAAGTCATTGGGTCCAGAGAAATCAATAGACAAGAAACAAAAAGAAAAATATTACAGTCGAAACGTACCTTTGTTGCTACTACCTGCAGAGTTAAAAGCTGTTGCAGACATCCTGGTTGAAGTTTCCTCTAAAATTACCTCTCGATCCCTCGGCGAAAAAGATTGATCAGAATTCTGCAAGGGCTCAATTGCTCTGCTCTATAAACAATTTTTGGCTTCTGAAAAATACATACTAGTAAACTGGCATCAAGAAAAAATTAATACTTTGTTTCTATTCTTATTCTGCTAATAATAAGAGTAAACTAATAGAAATTTTCTTTGGTTTATAAAAACAATTAAAATAATCGGTTTATAATTTATTTTTTACACAAAAGAAAAAGGCGCTGATTGGAGAGCATCAAGAAATTGACGAGGATATAACAGAAAAATCACAAACATCGATTGAAGCCCTGTACTAATAAGATAAAACCATAGCAAGATCTTTTGAAATATTAAATTTTACTTTAGATGTGAAATAATCTCAAAATTTATTTGAGGGGAGGGGGAGTCAGGGGAGTGAGATATTTTGCTCTTCCTTAGAAGAGCAAAATATTATCTTCTGTAAATCACAAAGATTACACTCTGTAAATCACAATTGAGAAATATCATCCTTACAACATCCACTAAAAAAAAAAAAAAAAAAAAGAAAAAAAGAGATACTTCTAACTAAATCAACTATGACAAAATCAATAAGTATCAGCTAGGCTATAGAGCCTACTCCGTGCGCTTTTGCTGGATAACTTTGCGAAAATGCGACATTTATCTGTCAAAACAATTTTCATACCAAACATTATTCAAATTTCTAATCATTCAAATTATAACCCAAAAGGTAACGCTTCAATCTACTCTTGAGCTGGATTACATTATCAGCTTGTCTAATACCATCCGGGAGGGGATTCCACACCCCAGGTCCCACAAAGCGAGGCAGAAATGCAGCACGTTGAATATTCCGGAGCTCAGATGCAAGGTCATTCGCATTTCTAGTCTCATAACAGTGATAAGATGAATTAGCTTTAAAAATTTCCCGAAATACCTCCGGTGAACACTTATTCAAACATTGATAAATAAAAATTGCTAACCGGAAATAGCGTAACTGATAAATATTTAAAATGTTCAAACTTGTAAAGCAATTCAACGTACTATTTTTAAACTGATTATAATTACCTAAAATATGAACTATTTGAACCTTTCTAAAACTTGAAATAAAAATACTACTCCATAGCATGCAACCATACAATAAATAAGAGCTAACAATAGAATGATATAGTAAAAGTAAAACATTTCACGGTAGTTGATTTTTCAGTCTTCTTATCACACCCAACCCTCTTGAAATCTTAACTTCCACAAGATCCCAATGTGATTTCCAATTTAAATTAAAATCAAGACTAAACCCCAAGTATTTAACACCATTTACATGCTTTAAAAATTCACCATTAGAAACAATTTTATTATCTAAACCACATGAAACTCCATTTCTACAAAATGTACTGAAATTTGTTTTGGAAATATTTACTACAAAATAACTAGAATTTGTAAAACTTATCAATTCAGCGAGGGCCTTATTTGTCTTCTCAATTAACTGGTTCAGACAAGTATCTATAATCGTAAACACCGTGTCGTCAGCAAAAGACGTTATCATTGCATCTGAAATATAAAAACGCATGGTATCAACGTAAATTAGATAAAGAAGTGGGCCAAGCACGGAACCCTGAGGCACACCAGAATTAACGATAAAAGTTTTTGAAATAGAATTTTTAATAGAGACTCGAATAATGCGCTGGTTAGATAAGATTCAAACCATTTCCGAGAAATTTTAACGAAACTTTAAGAGAACTTGTTTTTTCAGCAGTGTTGAAAGATTCACTAATTGAATCCTTAGGGATTTCAACCTCCCCAGTCTTCAGGGTAATTCGTTCAATCTTTACGTATAATATATGTTATTGATAAAATGTATGTTATTTTGAACTTCACTTTCTAAAAAGACTAAGGGAATTCAGATGAGCCTTTCTGAGAATGCTGAACTAAATCAAATCACATTATGTGTATACAGATTCAGAAAACGGCCTAGTTCACAAAAGACTGAGTATATTCATTTAAATATTTTAGGAAATGATAAGGGAAATGATCATAAAATCAATACTTGCATAATACACCTACTACCACTACTATTATCACACTATTTCATTTACAATAACGAGGGGAAATTTGAACTAATTAAAATACAATATGTGCATGTACAATGTCAAAAAAGCTTATCTCAAGAATTGAATTGGTTATTAATTTAGAACTTTCAGAAAATGTTTAAAGAGGTCATCTGGTAAAAAAGAAAATATATGCACGCTACTAATGCTGCTATCACAACACATTTAATGCTACTCCTTCTATTGCAACTACTTGTCAGGCTTAGAGTATTGAGACGAATATTTCACGAGCATATGAACAAACAGGCTATCAAAAGGACATCAGCGATTTCATAACAATGAATAATAGTATTAAGTTGAAACTTCCAGGACTTGATGAGAGGGATGTTCAACTGACTGCTGCTATTAAAATTAATATTACTAGTGGTAATACTAAAACTACTACTGTGATTACTATTACAGCTATGCCTAAGGATACGAAAGTGAAATTTTCAAGGAATTTTATATGGACGGTGTGGGGTGAACTTAATCACAACACATGATCTTGATCACAACATGATCATGATCACAACACATGATCACAACACAATGATCATCAAGATTTATTTACCAAGAGCCCGTAGATATATGATCAAGAACTATACAGAAATATTCTGAGTAAACAGAAATATTCCGAGTGAATTCAAAATTATTTTAATTTATTGTGTATATCTCTTTTTTCCAATAGAGTAAATTAGGACTCTTCTGCCAATAGTATTCCGATCAAATTAAAAATTAATCCATTTTTGGCGTACTTTTTCTTTCTCCTTTACAAAAGTGCCATTATAGTTCCATAAGATATTCTCTTTTCTCAAAACATCGTATTTCTCTTTTTTTATCTTCGTAACGATACAGGACAGAACGATTCTGAGGGCACCAGGCACGTTGAGTTTACCCATGACATATAAATAACTCATTTTTGACCAAAATGCATATATTGCACTTTTAATTATCACAGCCGATTATATTTTTCATGTCTTCTAGCCTTTCTATTGAAGATTTTTAAGGCTATTCATAAGACTAAACTGGACACGAGACAGATACAACATTCTAGTGTTGAAGTTAGTGCAGTCTTTAAACATCAAAAAACACTTTTACCGTTGTTTTAAGTCGATGCAATATATTCGTCGGTCTTATATAAGAGGTATAGTCACCCTTTCACGAAAGTAGAGACCAAAAACAGCCCAAAATATTTTTCTAATAGCCTTACTCCCCAGGTCATTGGGTCAAGAAGAATCAATAGACAAGAAACAAAAGAAAAATATTACAGTCGAAACGTACCTTTGTTGCTACTACCTGCAGAGCTAAAAGCTGTTGCAGACCTCCTGGTTGAAGTTTCCTCTAGAATTACCTCTCGATCCCTCGGCGAAAAAGATTGATCAGAATTCTTGCAAGGGCTCAATTGCTCTGCTCGATAAACAATGTTCGGCTTCTGAAAAAAAAACATACTAGTAAACTGGCATCAAGAAAAAAAAATTAAGAATTTGTTTTTATTCTTACTCTACTCATAATAACAGTTAACTGATAGAATTTTTTTTTTGGTTTATACAAACAATATTAATAATCGGTTTATAATTTATTTTTTACACAAAGAAAAAGGCTCTGATTTGAGAGCATCAAGAAATTGATGAGGATATATAACAGACAAATCACAAACATCGATTAAAACACTGTACTAATAAAATAAAACCATAGCAAGATCTTTTTAAATATTCAATTTCACTTTAGTTTCAAAAAAATTCAAAATTTATTTGAGGGGAGAAAGAGTCATGGGAGCAAGATAATTTTTCTTCCTTAGGTTTTGAAAATTCTTTTTTGTCAGTGTTTTGTTGAAAAATCTGTTTTTGAGTTTTATTGAAAAAAAAATTGAAAAAACAACCCAGATTCTTGAGCACTGAAAAAAAATCCTCCCTCCTAATTTTTAGGAATTGATGATTTAGTTCTCTGGCAATGTATTTTTTATCGAATATTTTAATTATTTGTATATTTAGAAACTATTTAGAAAGATAGCTAATACTATTTTTTTGCAAAATACTATCCTATATACTACTACTACTACTAACAACTCATCGCAGCACCAAGCCGCCTGAGGCCAACACAGCTACGCACGCTCCTCCTCCACCCCAATCTATTCAAAGCCTCCCTTTTTACACCCGCCCACGAAGTTCCCATTTCCTTTAAATCTTTCTTTATGACGTCCTCCCAACCCAGACGGGGACGACCTGCTTTCCGTTTAGCCCTAGATGGTTGGCCGAAAAGAACAATCTTCGGCAATCTGTCATCCTTCATCCGAACAACATGCCTCAACCACCTCACAACATCGGCTCATTACGTGATTGCTAAGGAGATGAGTGGTTTGTACAGAATAGTAGGTGCTGTGAGACTCTGGTTATTGTTTTTTGACCTTGTAACTTCAAATGATTCTTTTTTATACTTTTCCGGCATTTCCACTCCGAACATTGCACCAAACATACCATTATACTGGCATAAGCTATTTTATGGTATAATAATCGAGTCGAAATTTCAAAGAATATGTAGTTTTAAAGTTATCAAGAGTTTTAAAGTTAGACATTAACATATCTTTACGATGTTACAGTAGCCTGCTTCTTCCTACTAGTTTTACTACTTCCTACTAGCAGTAAAAGTCTCATTTTTGAGTGGCATACAGCCCTTTATGAATATGTTATCAAGTAGAATTTTGAAAAACGTGTAAATGCAAAAATTATCTGTCAAATGGACTCTAAAAACACAGCTCTTTATGACTCTCCTTGGTCTCGCTGGTTGTAGCAAAAAATGAAGACGCGTCAGTGTATAGATAAACGTCGAATACCATCACCCATTTCATTCATGATAAAACTAAATTAGTAAATTAGGGCCTACAGTCTAATAAATGAAGAAACAACTGCAGGGTAAATCTACTACTCAGTAAATGCTTTACAGCCTTTTCTCCAAGGGCTGCGTTTGGCTTGACAACTTTTTTTTTTTTTTCCTAGAGTCATTCTTATAGACCTGTTGATTAATTTCAAAAAAAATGACTATTTCATAATTTTGACCAGTATTAAGAGAGCCAAAAAAAAGATAGGGTGAGCCTTTGACCTACAAGAACTTTTCAGCGTGCCCTGCAAATTTCAACCTAAAC
Source organism: Artemia sinica (assembly GCA_027921565.1). Lineage (NCBI taxonomy): Eukaryota > Metazoa > Arthropoda > Branchiopoda > Anostraca > Artemiidae > Artemia > Artemia sinica. The sequence continues at coordinate 42,838 of JAPEVW010000603.1, read as the reverse complement.
CATCGGCCGTTCCCGAAATGGTGCTGATGAGCTCTTTTGGCAAACAGAATGCTCATGTTGGATTTTAATTTATTCAACATATACCATACGTCATTATTTTTTGAAAAAGTAGTTGCAAGATGTCGCAGTCACAGTCGCAAGTTGTTGCTGTCTGAAGTAGTTAAAGTCACTTCTAAGTAAGTTGCAGTCACCATTGTATGTTCCTGATCATTTCCTTAATTTTCACCTCGACACCCTTGATATTTTTAGCTACACCCAGGATCAAACATTCCCCTCTTTTCAAACGATAAGCATATATATATAACAAAGGGGAAAATTGCAAGGTATGATTTTTTTGAACCAGGAAATAGGAGATGGGCATGGTATTCCCGGAGATATAACTATTAGATGTTGTGACTTTTTTGTTAGTTTTTGACATTTATTTTTGTAGTCCCTCTTATTATTTTGTTTTTCTTCAGTAAGTTATGTTATATAATTTCTAGTGGTGAGAATAATTTTGTGCTTGTGACTTCCTTTTGATCCTGAGTGTATAATTGTTTTGACATATTTACAACCTTCCTGATATAAAAAAAAATAAATTCATATTGTTTTTGCTTGTTCTTTTGTTGCCGCATTTTTCTTGTGTTTCTTGACTTTAAACGATAAAATAAAAGTCCAAAATAGAGATAAAATCCTTTTTAATAGACAATGTATAATAAACTTTACAAAAAATACCAGATATTTTGGTCACATATACAGTGACCGCCATCAGTAGTAAAACTAAACTAAAGCAATTTAAAACAAAAGTTTATATACTAAATCAAATAAAACTACATATTGTTTAAATCTCTAATTTTTTTCAAAGCATAGGCGGAAGCTAGCCTCTTTGAACTTCTTGGATTCGGTTCATTAGCGTTCAATGATATAACATTTGGACAAAGGTCAACTACATTGGGTGAATGGAACTTACTCTGTCAGATTTTAATAATTATCATAGATAGAGTTCAGCCCATATTCACCTGTATCCCGATTCAAAGCAATATTCTTGAATGAGATTTTCTTTATTTCAAGAGTTTCACGAAAATTTTGCTTTAAAACCCGATCCCTAGAAATCAAAGAGACATTCTCGAACAAAATAAAATGGTCTGGAAAATTAAAAAATATGTTCTGAAAAGGCTGAAGTAAAATCTTCAGACTTAGAATCTTGCTTTAAAGCCGAAGAAATTGAATCTTTATGTTGTAATAATCTCATTTCAAACTCTGGTTAGTACGTCCCTCATATGAGCTTCCACAAGTACATGGGATCTGATAAACCCCACTTTGTTGCCCCAATGAAGTTACATCCTTCCCAGAATTTAGAAAACTACCCAAAGTATTATTACTCTTTAAAGCTACCCTTAGACCATTCCTTTGTAAAATTCCTTTAAGTTTTTCACTTAGCCCGGGTACATATGGTAAGGAACAAAAAACATCCTTTCCCGAGTTGTCTCCAAGACTTCCTTAGAAATGTCTAGAAACCTTTTTCTTCTTTTTGAAAAAGTCTGGTCAATTAACCATTCTGGATACAGGTTGCTTATTAGTATTTTCCTTTGAATAGACAACTCCTCCTCAACAAATTTGGAGAGCAAATACTAAAGGTCCGATCAGTGAAAGAAATTATCAAACCAATTTTTACTTGGCGAGCGTGACCGGAACTATAAGACAAAAATCTATTGTTATTGTCGGTTTTCTGTAAATTTTAAAATCCAAACTATTTTGATTTTTCAAAAGAAGAACATTAAGTAAAGGAAGTTTCCCATTCTCCTCCAATTCAACAGTAAACTTTAAATACCCCCCACCCCAAACAATGAAGATGTTCCAAAATTCCATAAAATCGTCAATAAATTGATACCTGGTGTGTTTAGAAACCTCATGTCAGGATCTGTTTCTCCCCCACTAGGTGTGGAATATCCTGAGGGAGTTTCCCCACCAATCAGCTTAATAGGAGCATAGATTTGCATATTTTGGGTACCTGGAACCATAAAAGAGGTGGTTTTGAAATTTTTTAGCAATAAGTGAATAATTCGATTTAACAAAGAAGAATTGAGACCTTATTAATATTTATACTGATAAAAGAGCTCTTATCAATGCAGGAAAGGAACTTATTATTCTAATTTAAATAAATATATTCGTTTATTTTAATCAGCTTAATAAAACACACCAATCAGCTTAATAGGAGCATAGATTTGCCTTGTTTGGGTACCTGAAACCATAAAAGAGGTGGTTTTGAAATTTTTAGCAATAAGTGAATAATTCGATTTAACAAATAAGAACTAAGACCTTATTAATATTTACACTGCTAAAGGAGCTCTTATCAATGCATGAAAAGAGCGTGTCAATGTATGTCATAGATAGAAATGGAACCAAAATTTGTGATAAGAAAGAGCTAAAGAGAGATGGTTAAAATATTTTGAGAATTTGCTAAATCGAGATAGAGTTGCTGGAAAAGATATCGAGGAAAATGAAAAAAGTTTGTGATGCCTTGAATATAAAGATTTGTTTTGTGAGGATGAATTAGCGACAGCACTAAAAGGATTCAAAAATAATAAGACCCAAGATAATGATACAGTGGTAAATGAGTTTTCTTAAATATGGTGGCTCTTGGGTTGGAAATAGATTATTGAAGATTATGAATATGATTTTGAAAAAGGGGAAGTACCTAGCGATTTTAGGAAAACCAAAATTAAACCACTCTATGAGAAAGGTGATATTGGTGAGTATGGTAATTATTGAGGCACTAGCCTAGTCTCTCTAGGTAGCAAATTATTTAGTATTATTATTCTTTTTAGAAGAGAGAGAGAGAGAAAGAGAGATGCTGTGGACAAAGCTAAATCTTGGTGTAAAAAAAACCTTTGAACTCACACATTTCTCATTTTTAATTTATTTTTATTGTTATGCATACATGACGTTTTCCTACGCCACCCCCTTCCGTTTGGGTTTATTTTGGGTTCTCTTTGGTTTATTTTTGTCCGTTATTCCAGAGGTTCCAAGATACTCCTGCCTCTCTTCATTTGGGAGACCATGATAAAGGCTGCCAAACCCCTTAGAAATCTGTTTCTATGGGCAAGTTTTTCATAAGCTTTGTCAAAGATTAATTGATCATTGTGAAGAGGGGACTCGTCCACTAGGTTTTTTTCTCATTTGAAATAAAATATATGGACTGCCTAACCTTGTAGCTTCGTTTTCATGTAAGCGAATTTGTGATAGATGATGTATTAATCTGCTTATCATTTTTAACATTTCATATTCGCAATAATAAGGTGAAGTTTTTCCAATGGATATTAAACCCTTATTACCATTCTAAGATGTAAGACTGATGAAAAAGGGTTCTCTGAAAGCAGTATTTTCCCAAAGAATTATTCTCAGAAGAAACTAGAGAAAAACATAAAGTTTCCAAAGTAAAATCTTGAACACAATAGCTATGACGCAAATAATGGAAATCACATAAAATCATCAAAAAATACTGATACCTTTGGTGTTTATAAAATTCATTTCAGGACCTGTTTCTCCGCCACTCGGTGTGGAATGCCTTAAGCGAACGTTTGCACAATTCAGCTGACTAGGAGCACATGAAAGTTGTCTTCTTTGCGGATCTGGAACTATAAAAGAGAAGGTTTTGAAGATTACCAGGTCTTAACCTTATCCCCTAAGCCCTGCTTAAAATGTTGTAGACATGCTGCTATGACAACCCCACACAGACATGGTGTCTTTCAACTAATACCTAGCTATAAACCTGTTTGATATAATCAAAGAACGTTAAAAATCTTTAATTTCTTGTAAACTATTAACTAAAAAAAAAGAAGTTTTTTTAACTGAAAGTAAGGAGCGACATCAAAACTTAAAAAGAACAGAAATTATTCCGTATATGAAAGGTGCTGTCCCTCCTCAACGCCTCACTCTTTACGCTAAAGTTTGACTCTGTCTTACAACTTTATTTTTTAAAACAATAAAAAACATTAGCGTAAAGAGTGAGGCGTTGAGAAGGGGACAGCCTCTTTCATGGTCGGAATAATTTCTGTTCGTTTTAAGTTTAATGTCGCTCCTTGCTTTCAATTAAAAAAACTTAGTTAATTTCTGATGTTTTTGAATTAATGCAGCTTTGATTTTGGCTCACCGTACATGAATAATTAAAACAAAATTCGCATATTAATTTTCCTTTTTTTGGCTAATTGGCTTTCTCGAAATTTTGTTCTGACGTAACTTACGAATTAACTTACGTAACGAATTTCTATATTCGTATGTTTTTATTACGTATATTAGGGAGTTCGCTCCCTAGTCAATACCTCGTTCTTTACGCCAAAGTTCGAATTTTGTTCGAATCACAAACCCCTGAATCACAAAGGCCGGTTAATTAGAATAGATAGCTCTTTTGAAAGTACTAAAAAAAACGTTAGCGTAAAGAGCGGGGTATTGACTAGGGGGCAAGCCCTCTCATATACGTAATAATTTCTGTTCGTTTTAAGCTTTAATGTTGCTCCTTACTTTCAGTTGAAAAAAAGTTTTTTTTAATTTAATTTCTGATTGTTTTTTAAATAATGCTGGGAAATCTGGCACCCCCTTCATGGAAATGTCCCTTCCCCCAATGAAATATCCTCCATGGAAAGATCCTCTCCCGTAACCCCTACTCTGACCCCGAGCCCCCACTAGAAAAAAATTCCTCCTGAAAACGCCTGTATACTCCCAGTAACCAATACTATATGTAAACAATGGGCAAAGTTTATAACTTGCAGCCCTTCCCCGGGATCTGCGGGGGATTAAGTCATTCTCAAAGACATATTAATTAAATTTTGACTATGCTGAACAAAAATGGCTATCTCAAAATTTTGATTGGGTGACTTCGGGAAAAAAAGCTTGGGAGGGGGCCAAGTTGCCCTCCAATTTTTTTTGGTCACTTAAAAACGACACTAGAACTTTTAATTTCCGTTCGAATGAGCCCTTTGACAATATTCTAGGACTACTAAACTGGATCGATACGATCACCCCTGGGGAAAAAAATAAATAAACACGCATTCGTGATCTTTCTTCTGGCAAAAAATACAAAATTCCACATATTTGCAGATAGGAGCTGGAAACCTCTATAGTAGGGTTCTCTGATACGCTAAATCTGAATCTGATTGTGTTATTTTCATTAAAACTTCTATGACTTTTAGGGGTTGTTTCCCCCTTTTTTCGAGAATAAGGTAAATTATCTCAGGTGCGTAACTTAAGATTAAACTTGACGAAACTTGAATATTTGAAATCAGCATAAAAATCTGATTCTTCTGATGTATCTATTGGTACCAAAATTCCGTTTTTTAGGGTTTCGGTTACTATTGAGCCGGGTCGCTCCTTACTTACAGTTCGTTACCACGAACTGTTTTGATTAGGATTGGCTTGAAATGTCGACCTGAAATCTTTAAGAAATAGTAAATAGCATTAGAGAACTCAAATTAGAATTTTGGGAAGGAGTAAAGGAGGATATTTTTTTTTTTTTTACAAAATATTGTCCTATATATTTTGGCTAGCGAATTTTAAATAAGGTTTGCCGTTTATGAAGTGGATAAGGTGTATGAGGTTTGCGCTAAGAAAACGAGGCTTTGCAAGCCTCTAGTAATATTTTTTTTTGCCCATATAAAATTTATCGGATCTTTTTTCATGATTTTCAGAATTTTTACTAAAAAACTGCATAAGAGATTGTCATTTTTGGTGACCATACGATCAGGGCCGTATCCAGGATTTTTGTTTGGGGGGTTTTACCCGATTTTTCCCGTGGACTTTGTCTAATATCCTCGAGCAACATTACGTTAGCTAGAGACCGTTAGTCCGCCCCTTGCGAACGAGGACGCGTCCACTAGGCATACTTTCGTATCTATAAGGGGCATTTTTTTTTTTTAGTAACGCAAAAACAAGACAAGTATTTACAACAAGTTAAATACTACAGGCTATTTTTTTGCGCAAAAAGAAGCCAAATAGTAGGCTAGAAGTAGTCTATATATTTTCTTTTTTTTTAGCTAAAAGTAAGGGCGAATATCTATAAAACAAAATCCAGGCGACGATTTTTCTTCCCTGCAAAAATGTCGATGACCTTGTCAGGGCAGATGTCAACGTCCCTATGGACTGCAAGGAGGGCTAAGCCACTCAATGGTTCTTCTCCTGTTGAATTTCTCAGCCACGTTTTGAGCCATCTGAGCGTGAGAAACTTCTTTCCGGAGTAGCAGTGCTAACAGGTAACGTCGCAAGAACAACCAGAAGAAGAAAAAACATTTGGAAAAAAGTGTCGCATGCCTGAAGCAAAGACACAGCACAAGTAGGCCACTCTGATACCGGAACATTCTCCCACTTGATGCGCCATAGCTCAATTTCTTGCTTCAGACAGTCTGGCTCGGGAAGAATATCGCCATAAAATTCAACCAATGACTCCAGGTTTAATGCCTTCAGTTCGACAGAAACAATTTTGGCAGGAGAAAAAGGACGCTGAGATTTGACAGCAGTCGTGCTGTCAATGTTGATTTGTGCTGAAGCACAAATCGTTGTTTCAGCTCGGAAGTGAAGTGGTCCAGGAAAGGAATAAAGAGCGAGGTTCTATAGTAGTTGAGAAGGTCTGGATCGTCTGTGTGCATACTCCGGCCACTTCTCGTCCTTGGACGAGTCATCTCCAGTCCTAATTCGCTGGCAAAAACGCTGAGCTTGTCGAAAATAGACGTGAAAACAGTAGCAGCATTTCCTCGCATTTCCTTTGTTTTTGAAAGGACAGTTTCCACGTGCCTGCATGCAGCTGCCAAATCACAGTCAACTGACTGAAGAGTCTTGTACAATGGAAGCGTAAGGCAGAAAAGCTCTTTGACCACATGGAGACACACAACAGATTGCGACTGGTTCATCGTGTCCAGCAACTGCGCCACTTTTGCAGAAGTCTTCTGCATGTCCGTTCTCTTCAAGAGCTTCCAGGGATCGCAGGATTGGTCGGTACAGCTCAAGAAAACGCACGACTGAATCGTGGCGCTCCACCCATCTTGTTTCGCAGAGTCCGGTTAAAGTATGTTTCCTCGAATCCGGTAGTATTTCATTGATCTTCTCTTTAAAAATTCTGTGTCCTGAGTGGGGAAGTATGGTAAAAACTGCAGACTTGTGACAAGACACCGAAGAAATGCTTAAACGCCAGAATAGAGCATACAGAAGAGATGACCAAGTTGAGACTGTGCGCACTACAATGGACGTAAAGTGCCTTCGGATACTTTTCACGTATAGCAGCCTGGACACCTTAAGATGCCCACTCATCGCTGCTGCACCGTCATATTCCTGACCAACCATCTTGTTCCGATTAAGACCAAGGCTTTCGAGAAATTGCAGGATTGATGAAGCCAGACCTTGCCCAGTCAAATCAGAAACTGGGGTTAAAACCAAGGAAGTCCTCATGCAAAGTTCCCTTTGAAAGTGTAGCGGACACAAACAGACAGCTGCTCGGTATTCGAAAACGTCCGCCGTTTCATCGGCAAGCACCGAAAAAGCATGGACTTGCGTTTACTCTTTCCACAATAGACTGCTGAAGAAGCTCTCCAGATGCGGCGATAATACCATTCTGGATGATGGGAGAAAGATATGTGGCATTTCCGGCCGCAGAAAGAAGGTGGTTCTTCAGAACATCGTCACCGTGTCTCGCCCTTAGCCGCAGTAGTGCTCGGAAGTTGACATCATTGTGAGAAGGTTCTGGATCCGAGACCGAAATGGGCCGGAATCGTTGGTACCACGAAGGGCAAGTTGTTGCCGCCCACAAAATATCACTGTTTCAACAATTGTTTGCAACTTCTGGCGATTTTCTTGAACCTGCGCTTTCCTCGCCGCGTCTAGTTGGTGCCGATATTGTCCTGCCTTTTCTCCGAGAAAGAAATGAAGTTTTCAGCCGATTACGATGCAGTTTCTATGAAACTATCTATAAAAATTATCTTTTGTATTTTTTTAACTAAAGAATTGACTTTGCCACAAGAAAAAAAATGTTAATTGATGATATTTTGTAAACAGGGCCAAAATGTTTTCAACCAAGAATTTTGAGATGACAAATTTTATTACAAGAAATTTCAATTTCTGTCACTTTTGCAACATATGAGGAATGCTAATGGTCAAATGGTATGTCATGGACACTTTTTTGGCTTTTTCTTGCGCTTCTTTCTTATTTGAAAACCAGCCTCTCATTAAGAGAATCCTAAGAATTGAAGTTGCAAATTCCATTCAATGTACAAAAAAACCCGAAGGATATATTCGTACAATAAACAGAATTGATATTTGTAACTCGAAAATTGATAATCCACCCTTTTATTGTGGACAAATGCACTGAAATACAAAATTGCTTACCTCTCAAAGAGGTTTTAGAAGGTTCTGTGGGTTTTTCTAACGGTGGTGCAGTAGGTGTATGATCACATGAACTGATTGACTCACTGTTCTCAGCCAAATCCTTTTTTTGGGTTTTAGAAAGTCCTAGGATTCATTTGAAATTTCTTTTCGTTCCACATAGTTAGTTGCTGCATATAATAAGAAGGTGGTTCTAAAAAAACAAATGCTAATGAGAATAATGGTGACAATATTAACTTTATAAAACTTATAATAGATAATAATAATAATACCTCTTGGAAAACAGCATTTATTATCCCTATTAAAAGAAGGAAAATGTTTTCATTGGACCCTAATAACATTTCAAGAAAAATTAACGTTTATTTTTCTTGCAATAAGATATATATTATTCCACCATCTTATTTAAAATATTTCGACTACCAGATTGCGGAGACTCATTTCACTTCATCTATATTCTTTGTGCTATCTCCTAATTTTCTAGTTTACTACCAACGATTATTTTACATTAATAATGTGAGAAGAATGGTGCTCATTTGGGGTTTAATGCTGCTCTTTACTTTCAAATTCTGCTCATTTTGGGGTTTAATGTTGCTCTTTAATTTCATAATAATAGTGTAATCCGAAAATACTCCTAGAAATCATAAGAGAGTAGATAACGATGTCAGACTTTTGATACTTTTTTTTAAAGTTTCTTTTGTTAATACCTCCTCCCAAACAGAATTCCTGATTATGGCCCTGGAGAGTATATATCAATTTCTACTTCCAACCTCACATCATCTCTCCCTTAGAATTAATCCTGTATTTGGCTCAATAAGAGCTGGAATGTTTTTGGCTTTAAAATACATCTTTTAAGTATCTCCCTCCCCAAATATCTAAAAAAACAATCAGAGAACCTCATGGTAGAAGCTTAAGTAACTTTTAGGTTTTGTAATTTGTTCATGATTTGAATATATTGTTTGTTGCTGGGAAATGTACAGACATGGGCATTTTCAGTTGTGAGAAATTTTTCAGAATAATTGCCATTTTCCAATTTCCCCAGTTTCCACAGGAGGAGGGTATTTTCTGCGGGGGGGGGGGGGGATTTATTCCACAGGAGAGATATATTACACAGGGGATATATATTTCACACGAGAGATATGTGTTCCTTAGGGGGGGGGGGGGGTAAACACCTAGATTCCCAGAAGGCACATGCCTTTTTATTGATAGATGTTCCCTTTTTTTTCAGCTCCTGGCCATGCTGGCCAAAAAAGAATATATATGACTGAAAAAAAATAATAAAATTCTTACCAGCACCTAAGGTCCAAACTTTAAACCATAGTGAAGGTGCTCAAATAACGCAAAATTAATTTCTGCTCGACAAGAGGTAGCTACCGTTTCTGAGAATTTCAAAGACAATGAAGCTTTTTTTAGGAATCTGTTTAAAAGAAAGATCCTTTTTATTACCTAGCCTAGTTTTTCCAGGGCCAGGTGTGGCACATCAGGTGTCTACAAGGCCTCGCCAGGCGTCTCGGAGTGGAAATAAAGCAGTGACGTCCTGAAGCTGTGATCGGAGTGACAGCTCTGCTGTTCTCAGGTCTCGGTCGTACTGTTGTCTCAAGGAATGTTTCGGTTGACCTCTTCTACGCCTCCCTTTTGGCACCACTCGTATACAGTTCTTGGAGTCAGTCCTCAGAGATTCGATGGACGTGATCAAGATAGGTCCATCTCTTTCACTTAAGGAGATCAGTAATAAGAGGCTGGCCAGTTCATTGACGAACTTCCATATTTGTGATCTTCGCTTGCCACGTTATGTTCGGCAGTCTTCTAAGGCAAATATTCGCAGACGCTTGGACACGCTTAACTGTCTGTAAATTTAGTTTCCAGCACGCGCTAGCGTAAGGAGGATTGACATCACATGGCTGTTTAGAAGACCTAGCTTTAAGCGTCGTGAGTATTTACTACTAAGCCATATTAGTTTCAGTTTGTTAAATTAGTTTCAGTGATTGTCTTTATCTCCTTTTTATTCTTTTGTGATTTCACCATCATGTTAAATACAAATCCCGAGATACTTGAATTTTGAATTGTTAAAAATCATTATCCTTGCATCTCAGTATCACCGGTGTGTTCGATACTCTTTAACTTATCACGTTTACGGTCAGTCCCACTTTCTCGGTCTTATCAGTTATAGTGTCAAGTAGCAGCTGCAGTCGTTGTTTGGCTTCTTCTAAGAGGTTTACGTCATCTGCGAGGTCGAGATCTGACATCTACCTGCTGATAATCTTTACTCCAGAACCTGATGACTGTTGTGAAACGTAGACCATTATGATTACAAACAAAAACAGAGATAGAACGCATCCCTGTTTAACACCAGACATTATCCTGAAGAACCGCGTCTCTCCGTTTTCTGTTCGAAAGTCATAGTGCTTTTGCTATGTTCATAGAGGGCTATTATCGCTTTAACTAGTTTTTTCAGGTACTCCATAGTACTTTAAGATCTTTCGTAAAATATCTCGATTAATAGAGTCAAGCACTTTTTCAAAATCAATGAACAATAGATAGAGCGTTGTGTTCCATTCTCTAGACTCCTCCATCATTAGTCTGAGGATGGAAATTAGATCGGAACAGGATCTACCAGGCAAGAATCCATGCTACTCTTCTCTGAGGTGCAAGTCAAGGCCTGCTCTTAGGCGATACAGTATGAACGTGGCTAATAGTTTACTAGGAACCGACGTTATATTGATAACTCACTAATTGCCACACATTAGGACATCTCCCTTTTTGAAGAGTCTAACTAGAATTCCTCTAGTCCAGTCGACGTGGATCTTCTCGCTATTCACGAAGATATCATTAAGGGCATTGTAGCCCCCCGTCAGTGTAGGACCCATAACGGGGGGGGGGGGTCTCGAAGCGTACTATCGAACGATAGTGGTACTATTGATAGGGCTAGAGGGCCATATAGTAGTACAAAACGAAGGTACTATCGAAGGTACTATTGTTACTGCTATAGTAGCACAAAATATCACTTTGGTTAATGTACACTTACCGTGTGGCACAAATAAATTTTGAGCAACGCGAAGAAGTCCTCAGAAGGAAAATTATCAAGCATCTCACTGCAGAATCAATGATTGTCTTAGGTGACTTCAATTGCGTATTACAGCAAACAGACATAAAAAGTAAAGCCAAGAAAAACGACAAGAGGAAACTAAGCGAAGAACTAAAAGAAATTGTACGTGTTTGGGAGCTGAAAGATGCCTGGATCGAAAAGAATAAAGAGGTATCTTACAAACGTATTGACGCAAGAGGTTCGAGCCGTATAGACAGAATTTACTGCGCTTCAAATCTCATGAAAAATGTGACGAAGATTGGAATTGTGTGGTGGTACCTTTCACAGATCACACGGCCTTAGTTATGACGCTCAACTTTGATCCAGACAGGACCGTAGTATCGACGTAAAAAAAACAAGCATTTTGGAGAATGGACCCAAATATATTACGACAAAAAGAGATCAGAACAATAATTCGAAGTAAAGTAAAAGAATTACTAGGAGTTAACGCTGAAGAAAAAGACGTATGCCAGTTTTGCATTAGGTTCAAAGCAAAAATAGGGCATTTCATTAGAAGTCTTGAAAGCAACACAGAAGAGAGAAAGAAGCTCACAAACGCCACCTATATAGGACGTTAACTGACCTAAAGAAGGAAATAGATTTAGGGCAAAGAATCTGGCAAGAGTATTACTAAATAAAAAAGCAAATAAGACAAATTGAAGAAAAAGAGTTCGAAACCTTCAAGATAAAAAATAGATAACAAGAGTTGGACGGATCAAGACTGATAACGTTGTCAGAAAAAGTTAAAACGCAAGCAAAGAGAAACGAAAACCAAATCGGGAAAGTGAGATGCGAAAACGGTGGAACAACCTCGGATCAAACGAGAATATTAAATGAAACCGCCTCCTTTTACAGGGTGTTGTATAAAAAAAAAACCTCCAGTAGGAAACACAACAGAGAACTGCTCCGGTGATTTGATCGGTGAACTGATCGGTGGAGGAAAGCCCAAAATGTCCTGACAGTTCTCAGAGACCTTTGCCTTCGGTGAGATAAAAAATGATGGAAAAAGTGTTAGGTTGGAACCTATTAGCCCTAGTTGGCGCAGACATAGTGAAGGCTTATGATTCCGTAATACGAGAGATTTTGGTTATTAATGCGACTAAAGATGAATTTCGGAAAGAATGTGATAGATAAATTGGAAAGAATATATTCTGCACCGAAAGTGGTTATAAAAGTGAATGGAAAACTGACGACAATAATAAACCAAGAAAGAAGTTTGCTGCAACAAGGATACAAGGGAACCCTTGTTCTGGAATGCTATTTGAAATATATTTGGACCCACTCTTTCGGTATGTAGAAGAAAGAATGTGTCGGTTCAAGTTTCTGAAAACGTTTTTCTGAAAAGTGCAGCTTTCTTAGAAGACGGAAATTTTATCACAGAAAGTGAAAATGATATGAAAACTGTGTGTAAGGTTTTGCATTGGTACGAGCAAAGATTTAACCTGAAAATACACAGACAAAAGAGCAGTGTTCTACCCTTGAACAAATCGGCAAGTTACGAGGACGTAGAAAGAAACTGTTGGCTCCTGTTTGCGGAAAAGCGCGAGGATTGGGCCTAACTTTTGAGAAAGTGCTGAACACAAAAAAAAAAATTGGGAGAAAAAAGTAAATAAAATAGTCGGGATATTGAGTCAACCGAGAAAAAGCCTTTTCAAGACGATGTTCAAAAGAGTTCTGTATGTCAATACATATTGCCTCACGCTTTTATTTTACACTGCTCCTGTTTTCGTATTACCAGAAAACCTTGCCAAACAAATTGAAAGAGCCATCTGGAGATTTGTTTGGACGGGGAAACTTGAAAAGCTACAAATGAAAATGCTATACTTTCCTGTGGAATCAGGCGGAACTGGGGTATCAGATTTCAGGGTATATGTAAAACGCTCTACCTCAGAAATATTTGTGAACTTGTGGTTAAAGAGGAGCCATCAACTGCAATTATGAGGCAGTGGTTTCTCCCTATAGTGAATAAGGATGCAGAAGAAAAGGTGAAAAAATTGAGCAAAAAAAATTCCGACCCCTCTGCGATGGATTGTAAACCCCCTGAAAAAAAGCAAAGGAATTGAAAGCACTGAGATGTGACTTGGAAAAGGAGCAATTAAAGAAGGTATCGCGGGATGTTTTTTAGAAAAGAGAAAGAATCGAATTATAGAGGAAGAGAAAGGGAGCCGTTCATTGATTTTCAGTTATCTTTAAAAATCTAAGTGAATTGCAGTTTAGTTATGAACAGAAAGAGTTTGTGTACTGCATGATTCACGGAATATTACCCTTTAGTGACAGAGTTAGTCGCATATTGAAAACTCAAAGGCCTACTTGTTTGATGCGTGGAGACAAGTGCTTGACGGTCTATTGCACGAATTGATTCAATGCCCCTCGAATGGTGGATTACCTCAAAGATTATTGGAAATATTAGAAAATGAAGAAATAAAAATAACGTCTATAGAAGAAAAGAAGAAGCTCTAAAGCTGTCATTTTGTGTTAAAGGTAAGCAAAGGAATTATGCGCTGTGTTTGTTAGTGACAAGTGTTAGCATGCATGTGTCAGAAGCAGGTCAAAATTCCTTTGGCGATGTTTGGCTTGAAAGTTATGTGGATGACTTGAGACGGAGTCGAGTATGGAGGGAGAGAGTAGATGTGGAATGGATGAGTAAAATTGAGTTTTAAATTTGAAAATTTTTGATTTAAATGTTCTATTGTACAAAAATGTTTTTAATTAAAAAAAAATTGATTTTGAGTAGCCAAATGGGTAATAAAAAGGTTTTAGTAGTTTATTTGTGTGTTATAAAGAAGGATTAGAATGGCGTGCCTAAAGATATTGTAAGGGCACAGCTTTCTACTCCTCCTAGGTTTGTTTTCGGTTGAGGGAAGGTTGGGAGGATGGAGGATGATGTATAGTTGATTGAGAACAAGATTTATGAAAATTATTTGTCTATTATTGATGTGTTTCCACGGTGAAAAGGGTGCCCTATGGCAGAAGGGCACCCTGCTAAACCGGGAATGGTACTTTTTTGCGGTTTTGAAATTTTTTGTAGTATACCTTGTCTTTGTCAATTATGTTTGGCTACCCAAATCCAAATTTCAAAAATAAAAGTTGTTTTTAAATTAGTCTAGGTGAAATTAAAGTTTGAAATTAAGTGAAAAAGATTATTCTGTCACCGAGAGGAGAGGAGGTAGGATTTAAATTAAAAAAAAAGAGCACTGGACCTTCTGATTACCAATTTAATGAGGTCACTCCGAAGTTTATATGACCAACCTTTCTACAAGAACCTTAAAGGCCCTCAGGGTACACCTTACAACCCTTGCTTTGAAGGTTTTGGGGAGGACTGTCATCCTCAAAGACATAATTTCTGGACCTTCAACTACGTTGAACGAAATGACTATCTAAAAATGTTAATTGGATATTTTTGAGGAAATGAGGAGTGGGTGGGTGGGGGAGGGGTTGATGGATGCAGAGGGCTAGCCTTATTAATTTCCAATCAAATTACCTCTTTTTGAAGTTTCTACGACACAACTCCTTCTATATAAAGTGCCTGAAAAAATAATTTTGAAATGAAAACGAACTTAGTTTATAATACCATATATCGTACCTACACAAAAATGATTTTTTTTTTTTCGAAACTTCCATTCATTTCTGAGTAATGAATGGCATTTTAGTTTGGGACAGGTCAAATAAATCCCTAAGTCTAAAGGCATATTTCTGTTGAGCTAGCAAAATTTTCCACAAGTATGGCGATACACAAACCTGTCCGCTCAGTTAACCTTTTTGTGGCGTAGCTACTCGCCAGGAGCTAATTTCTTATGTGCAACTAAATTTAATTTTTTAAATAAAGAATTAAAGACTATTTCTTGTTTTTTATTTATTTTTTTTTTACAAAAAGAAATCACACTGTTTTGATTTTTTTTTTTCAACTTTAAACTTATTTTTTCCTTCAATTGTTGTACGGCTTCTTAGTTCAGCTTCTTAATTAGGGCTGGGGTGTCTTATCTCCTCTAGGTTGTAGGTGATTAGAAATTATATTACAAAAATAAGTTTTCAACTGAAACTAAGGACCAACAAGAAAACGAAAACGAACAGAAATTATTCCGTATTAATAAAAGAGGTCATAGCAGTGTTTTTTTCTTTTAAGTTAAATTTTAATCAAAAACAAGCATCGATTAATTAAAAAAAAAAGTTTTTTCGAGGGAAGTGCAGAGCGAATTTGAAACTTAAAACGAACAAAATTATTACTTCACACCCTATCTAACATATATCCATAAGACCAATGCAAATAAATCAACTGGTGATATTCCCTATGTTTTTAGGATTACAGAAAACTAGCGCTTTATTGAAAACACAAAACAATATGGGAGTTTGGTACGGTAAAAGTAAACCTTTTAAGGACACTTTTAACAGTATAAAAGTAAAGGATTTTTAGGTTGTTGCTTCATTTATTTTTTTTTTCGTTTAATTTGGCATCACTTCTGCACAATGAGCTAAGTTCAATGATTGACTGTCGTTTTGGGATCTGAAAAGGATATTTCATGATTATTCCAAAGAGTTCGTGGTAGCAAATCATAAGTAAGGAGCGACCCGGCTCAATGGTAACCGAAAGTCTAAAAAAACGGAATTGTGATACCAATAGATACATCAAAAGAATCAGATTTTAATTTTGATTTCAAATATATAAGTTTTATCAAGTTTAATCTTACCCATCAAAGTTACGTGCCTGAGAAAATTTGGCTTATTTTCGAAAAAGGGGAAAAGACCCCCTAAAAGCTATAGAACCTTAATGAAAATCACACCATCATATTCAGCATATCAAGAACCCTACTGTAGAGGGTTCAAGCTCCTACTAACAAAAATCTGGAGTTTTCCATTTTTTGCCTGAAGAAAGATCATGGATGCGTGTTTATTTCTTTTTTTGTTCTTTTCCCCAGGGGTAATCGTATTGACCCAGTGGTCCTAGAATATCGTAGGAGGGCTCATTGGAACGGAAATTAAAAATTCTAGTGCCCTTTTGAAGTGACAAAAAAAATGAAGGGCAACTAGGTCCCCTCCCACGCTCACTTTTCCCAAAGTCATAAAATTAAAATTTTGAGATAGCCTTTTTGTTCGGCATAGTCAACAATCTAATAAATATTTTATTTAGGATGACTTAATTCCCCACAGTTCCCAGGGGAAGGGATGCAAGTTATGAACTTTGCCCATTTCTTACATAGGCTATTGTATTGGTTATTGGGAAGTATACAGGTATTTTCACGAAGGATTTTTTTCTGGTGGCGGAAGGGGGGCTAGAGGAGAGGGTTACTCGGGAGAATCTTTCTGTGGAAGATGTTTCTTTGGGTAAGGACATTTCTATGAAGGGGGCACCGGATTTCCAAGCATTATTTAAAAAACAATCAGAAAATAAATTTAAAAAAAAACAAGTTTTTTCAACTGAAAGTAAGAAGCGACATTAGAACTTAAAACGAGCAGAAATTATTAAGTATATGAGGGGGTTCTCCCCCAAGTCAATACCTCGCTCTTTACGCTACATTTTTTTTAGTGCTTTCAAAAGAGCTATCTATTCTAATTAAACGGCCTTTGTGATTCAGGGGTTTGTGAATTAACAAAAATTTTAACTTTTGACGTAAAGAGCGGGGTATTGACTAAGGGGAGAACCCCCTCATATACGTAATAACATATACGTAATAAAAAAACATTAAAAAAACAAGCGATACGGCTCAATAGTAATCCAAACTTTTAAAACGGAGTTTTGATGTCAATAAATGCATAAAAAAATGGGCTTATAATGCTGATTCTAAATATATAAATTTTATTAAGTTTAGTATTACTCATCAAAGGCTAAGAGCCTGAGAAAATTTACCTGATTTTTTTAAAGAGGGGGAAAACATCTCCTACAAGTGAAAGAATTTTAATGAAAATCACACCGACAGATTCAGCGTATCAAAAAACCCTATTACATAGGTCTCAAGCTCATACCTGCAAAAATCTGCAGCTTTTGTATTTTTGCCAGAAGAAAAAATATACGAATATAGAAGTTCGTTACGTAAGTTAATTTGTAAATTACGTCAGAACCAAATTTAGAGACAGCCATTTAGCAAAGAAAAGTAAAATTTTTATGCAAATTTTTGTTTACTTATTCAATGACGGTGAGCCAAAATAAAAGCTGCATTAACTAAAAAACGATCAGAAATTAAATAAAAAAATCAAATTTTTTAAACTGAAGTAAGGAGCGACATTAAAACTTAAAACGAACAGAATTATTACGTATATGAAAGGAGCTGTCCCCTTCCTCAACGCCTCGCTGTTTACGCTAATGTTTTTTATTTAACAAAAATAGAGTTGTGAGAAAGTCAAACTTTAGCGTAAAGAGCGAGGCGTTGAGGAGGGGACAGCCCCTTTCATATACGGAATAATTTTCTGTTCGTTTTAATTTTTAATGTCGCTCCTTACTTTCAATTAAAAAACTTTTTTTTTTTATTTAATTGCAGACAAGTTCGAAATGTCACTACAGACTCGCTTTAGAATTTTTATCACAACTTAAAATTCTCCTATAGACAGAAATAACTGGATTTCGAGAGTTCACGTTACAGTAGATATGTTCTTCATTTCAAGTAATACTAGGTGAGACCAAGATGTTACCTGATAAATCAATCCATTATTTTATATGCTGTGTAATGACTTAACTTATTTTTTTATGCCTAAGTTTTCAGATAATTTTAATTGTATCCTGAAAGTTACTGAAATCACAGCTCGTGTAGGACTGTGAAAAGCGTTACAGATTATTTTGCTGTTGTGAAGCTATGTATTCTTTTGACTCCAAAATCAATATTCAATTTTTTTTTATGCTTGGCTTTTGTGTTTTCAGGAAATCGCTAGTTTTCTGTAATCCTACAATTATAGGGAAATATCACCAGTTGATTTATTTGCATTAGTTTTATTCATATATGTTAGATAGGCTGTGAAATAATAATTTTTGTTCGCTTTAAGTTTCAACTTCACTCTTTACTTTCCCGCGGAAAAACTTTGTTTTTTAAAATTAATTATTATAGAACTTATTAGCGTTAATCTTGATTTACTTAAGACATAATTGCAAAACTAAATCGGACAATTGGTTCTAGGTTCGGGTCTCAGACTGTAATGTTTTCACCACAGACCTATAAGATAAAAATGTATACAAAACTTCATTCTCTGGGCGTGAAAAGAAATATGCAACTTATAGAAAAATCCATGGGTGGGGACAAGAATCAGGAATGATGTTTTTTTTACATTAGATTTCTTCTGGACCAAATACACTTAACTTAAGGTTTCCAATTCCAAGCACTCTAAACCCCAAGGACTAAAGCTTGATAATTTTTACCCATAGCACTATTTAACAAAAAGGAAGTTTCCGCAGGGAAGTAAATTTTTTTTTTTTGGTCTCCCGTTTGCTATTAGTTAAAAAATAATAATATATAAAAATAATTATTATATATATAATAATGCAAAAAATAATAGTTTGAAAATACATACTTGGCTCAGGTCGGGTTTTTAATTGGACTTTTTTCTTCAACCTTCCTTGCAATTTCAAATGACGAAGCAAACGATGTCTTCAAAGGTTCTGTGGGTCCTTTTGATGGTGGTTTAGCAGTTATATGAACACTTAAGCTGACTGGTCCTCTTTTCTCAACTGAATCGGGCGTAGTTGGCTGAAATTTAGCCAAATTTTTCACATTTTTACCATTTAAACTCTTCTTTGTCACATCTCTAGTCTCAAGTACCTGTGGACTGTCATCAATTTCTGGGGGAACTACCCCTGCTTTAGACTTTGTGGTGACACTACATTCTTCAATTAACACCGAATCCATAGTGGGTGATTTATAACTGTCAATACATTTTTGAAAAATTTATAGCTTACCTCTAGATAAGTCTGTCCTTGAAATAGTAAGAAAGTCAAAACTTTAAAGTCAAACTTTACATTAACCTGACTTATGGTCAAAAATCTTCGGGTTTTTTTCGCGTTTTTCTCCTTCCAACTGGATCTAGAAGTAAAAAAAGACAGAATTAAAAATTAACTTTAAAACCAAAAAAATAATCAGGATGAATGTTTTTTTATTAATGCCAAACCGTCTTAGAAAAATTATATACCGATTTTTTTTTTAATTCGTGAAGACATGTTTAAGAGAAAATTAACTATCTCTCAACTTGCTGATAACTTGTCTCTGCCAATTAACCTTCAATGATAAACTGTTGGATATATTCAAAACTATTAAGCAGGTTTTTTGCGGTATTTGATTAATTATAACAAAAATCTGATTGCCAGAAATTTCCATTAATTGATTAAGGGAACAAGTTCATTAGTTTCTCCTTGGTCCTCCGATTTGACAGAGTTTCGAGCACCAAGTCAAACGATAGAGTTATAGTCCAGGACTTTTAGGGTTTGACCCGGACAAAATTGCAATATAAACAAAATGGTACCAAAATGATCAGAAAAAAATTCTGTACAACATACCAAAAGTCCCCATAAATCTGAGTGGGGCGAGTACCCGAAAAACAGGGAAAAAGGGGAAATTGTGAAAAATGCCGAACATGCCCAGAAAATAGTTCAAAGTGAGTTTTCTGGGGCTTTCCCATACGCTGATCACAACACTGACATCTAAAATTCAGTATAGAATAAAAGTACTACGGAAAACGGGGGGAACAGGGGGAAGAGGGGGAAAAATTTAAAAATACAGGGTAGGGGTAGAAAGCACTTTGAAATATGTTTTTCTGGGGTCTTTCTATCTGCTGATCCCGAAACTGACATCTAAAATGAAATAAAGAACATGAGCCCCACCATAACGGGGGAAAAGGGGGAAAGAGGGGAAGAAAAGGGACAATTGAAGTCAGGGGTAGAAATCAGTTTGAAATGTGTTTTCTGGGTTTTTCCTATCTGCTGATCACGAAACTGACACCTAAAATGAAGGAAAGAAAACGAGAACCATGGAAACCGAATAAAACTGGAGGAAACAACGGAAAAGGGGAAGGGAAGCCTGACTACTGAGCCACCTGCTAATGGCTAATAAGTAGGCCTATGGACAAAATAACTCGCTTAAGTATCAAACTTTTACTTTCTTGAATCACAGACATTTCTTACAACCATTTTAATTACTAAACATAAAGAAAACAACCGCTTGGCAGTGATCACAGTATAAAACTTCAGCTATTATAGGTAAAATTTGTACTTTCGAAGGCAATATCGTTGAATAAAAAACTAAAAAAAGAACTTCAGTAACTATAGGTAAAAATCTGCACTTTTTAAGGCAGTAGAGTTGACTTGAAAAACACAGCATTGATGTCACTAGTCGAGCTCCTCGTCTTCGACAATCTCGTTGTCCCTGTTCAAAACAGTTGATACCCTGACATTCTCCGCACGCGACCGTTACACGCTAATCCATTTTTCTTACAGCTGCATCGCGAGTTCTCGCAGCCTGTCTTACAGTTGCATCTCACGACACTCAAAAGAGTCTGAGGTGCGGGCAACAAATCGGTCATCACAGGTGAGTATTTATGGTCTCTGAGGACCCAACCCAGTCAGCCGGGTCAAGGTCAGCTGGTTCCCCTTTCCAACGGGATACCTGGAGGCGCACTCGCTGGGAGTGGATGAAGCTGCAGTTTTCGGTTGACGGAAGCCTTTCAGGCTTAACAAACGCCGTAGTATTTGACGAAGAAACTTTTTTCCAAGAAAATTCGATGTCGCAGCTTAGTGAGATCTTCGTTTGGTCATGCTTTATACAAGCTGAGGAGAAGATATTCACCCGCTTTCACAATTTCATCTTTAGACGATGATTCATCCAGAAACACTTCGCATTTTTTTCTGAACACTTCGCTCTTCTTCAAAAGAGGTAGCACAGCTTGCTTTTCCAAGTCCGAAAACTCGTGAGGTCGTGTCACATCCCAAGAGTGCTTGCCCTACCAGAAGTAGCCTGGATACTTCTCCCATTTTTTTTTAACTTCGTTGAGGCACCAGAACCGTGTTATCGCTTCTTTTGCGTTCGTTGACGATTCGAAGTAAAGTGTTTTTGCATTAGGCGGGAGGTGATACAAGAGTAGAATCAGAAGGTCAGTGTCGTTGCCAAGAACTATTGTTTCAGAGGTTTCTGCTTTCGTTACGGCAGTCTTCACGATTTGATAGTCAGCATCGTCCTTCGCATGGACGACTTCAAATCCTTTTGGCTCTGAGTTTTTCCCCGATGTAGCTTATAATTCGCTGTTTGTTCTGAGAGTTGCTCAAAAGCTCTTTCTTCTTTTTCTGGAGCTTCATCCTAAACTGAAATCGATGACTTGATGCTGGCCTTCCCTTACACCGTCGGTTGTGTGGGTAGCATCTTTCGTGGTTGGACCAGCGCTGTATTCATCGAAGACAACAGTAGGGAGGTACAGCGTCGAGTAACGAAACTAACATAGCTGTCACAGATTGAATCATAAGTATCACCAATCTTCCAAGGTACTTGCTGAAGCAGCCAACCTCCGTCAACTACAGTGACACGATCTGACACTGGCAGGTGGTGAATCGAGTCCGTTTTCGCTTCTTTCCATATTGCTTTCGCTAGTGCAAGTTTGTCTGGCTGACGCATTATGCCAGAATTCCCAAACAAAGCGGGCGGATAACTGCACAGTTCGTAACGTAGAGTTTCTGCCATGTCATTTTCAGATGTATGGGCAGCAGTCGAAAGACGTTGAAAAAGCAGTGCAGGGTCGATATGCAAAATCTCGCCATCTATCCTTATGTTCCCATCGGATGCCAGTGTAACGACTTTTTCTTTCTTCCTGAATGAAAAACTTTCGACGGATTGGCCATCCATGCGCTGGAGGATCAGCTCACCTACAGCTTTAGCATCCTCTGCATTGACGCCTTTTTGGGCAATCAGCCCGAAACCTATACTTCTAAGCTCTGTGGAACTAGTGAAAGAACAAATCTCTCTAGAAGGAATTCAAGAAACGTCAGTAGACGTTTGCCTTTTCCGAACCTATGGTGGTAGCCGAACCTCTATAGATCTCCTGTATTAACATTTGTAAACATTTCCACATGCTTTCTACCTCCCCCTACCCTGTATATTTCCCTTTTTCCCCTCCCTCCCCCCCCCATTTCCCCGTTTTATGTTAATCAATTTTTTTATATCATTTTAGTTCTCAATTTCGTAATCACCAGATAGGAATACCCCAGAAAATATCTTTTCAAACCGCTTTCTACCCCTACCTTGTATTCTTCTCTTTTTTCTCCCCTCTTTCCCCTGTTCCCCCGTTTTTCCGTAGTACTCTTTTTCTTTACTGAATTTTAGATGTCAATTTCGTAATCAGCGTATGTGAAAACCTCAGAAAACTAACTTTAAACTATTTTCTGGGCATGTTCGGCATTTTTCCCATTTTCCCCCGAATTTCCCCCCCCTTTTCCCCGGTTTTTTCGGGTACTCGCCCCACTCGGATTTATGGGGACTTTTTAGTATGTTGTACAGAATTTTTTTCTGATCATTTTAGTACCATTTTTGTTTATATTGCAATTTTGTCCGGGTTCGACACTTTTTTGAGCTAAAAGTCCTGGACTATTAGGAGTTTTTCCATTATGGTAAAACAGGTCGCCCGGAACGCATTATATTAAATACCTAACACAACCACTTCTATATATTAAATATTCAATTAAAACATATCTGCATCGTCGTTTTTCTCACTAAGCTAATTATAACCTATTGCAGACAGACAAACCGGTTTTTCTCAGATCTAAACAGTGATAAAATAAAAGTTCAAAATAGGGATAAAATCCTTTTTAATAGACAGTTATTGAAATTCTCAAAGAAGTACCAGATATTTCAGTCAAATATACAGTGACCGTCATCAGTAGTAAAACTAAACTAAAACAGTTTAAAACAAAAGTTTAAATGCGAAATCAAATAAAACTACATATTGTTTAATCCTCTAAATCTTTTCAAAGCAAAGGCGGAATCTAGCATCTTTGACCTTCTTGGATTCGGTTCATTAGCGTTCAATGATATATATCATTACTATTCGTTTGTTTAACTGAATGTTTTTTTTATTTGTTTATTGTACTTTAAGTGATGTGTTTTTTTATTTTTCTTCTTTTTTCTCTTTACTTCACTTTTTATCACATTGTTGTGCTGTGGGTTATAAATAAATTATTATCATTATTATAACATTTGGACAAAGGTCAACTACATTGGGTGAATTGAACTTTACTCTGTCAGATTTTTAATAAATTATCATAGATAGAGTTCAGCCCAAATTTTACCTGTATCCCGATTCAAAGCAACTTTTTTGAATAAGATTTTCTTTATTTCAGAGTTACACGAAAATGTTGCTTTAAACCCGATCCCTAGAAATCAAAGAGACACTCTCGAACAAAATAAAATGGTCTGGAAAATTGAAAATATGTTCTGAAGGGCCGAAGCAAATCTTCAGGCTTATAATTTTCTTTTAAAGCCGAAGAAATCGAATCTTTATGCTGTAAAAATCTCATTTCCAAACTCTGGTTCGTACGTCCCACATATGAGCTTTTGCAAGTACATGGGATCTGATAAACCCCACTTTGTTGCCCCAATGAAGTTACATCCTTCCCAGAATTTAGAAAACTACCCAAAGTATTATTATTCTTTAAAGCTACTCTTAGACCATTGCTCTGTAAAATTATTTTAATTTTTTCACTTAGCCCGGGTACATATGGTAAGGAACAAAAAACATCCTTCTCCAAAGTTGTCTCCAAGACTTCTTAGAAATCTCTAGAAACCTTTTTCTTCTTTTTGAAAAAAACTGGTTAATTAAGCATTAATTATGAGTAGTTATTTATAGTGCTGATTTCACACCTACATTCACACCTACATGACCATGCATCTATATATGTCACACCTACATTCGATAATTCATGT
The DNA here is from genome assembly GCA_027921565.1 of Artemia sinica. Taxonomy (NCBI): domain Eukaryota; kingdom Metazoa; phylum Arthropoda; class Branchiopoda; order Anostraca; family Artemiidae; genus Artemia; species Artemia sinica. The sequence goes on along the minus strand of JAPEVW010000603.1, from coordinate 18,538 downwards.
AGGCCAGATTTCTATGATTGCATAATAGTGGTACATGCTATGAAGGACGGGTTTTCTGACATAATTCAAGTATTATCACGACCGGTATATGCCTTAGCAATATTGACAAATGTTAATTGCCTTAACTCGAGAGTAGTTTGTTATTAAAAAAATTGAATGTTACAATTAGAATTGTTTTGATTGACATTGCCAAAAGGGGTAATGGATTCGTGAAGTGGACTATACGAACGATCTTATTTGTAATAATAAGGAAAAAGAGAGATAGATAACATTTACGAATTGAAGATGGAGAAAAAAATGGGTTAAAGTGATTAGCAGTTAAGGTAACCCTGAAGAGCATGTTAATTCATTGAAGCATTTGCGAATACTTCGATGTGTGTTTTGAACAGGGTTGTCAGTTTTAAAGTAGAGTCTAACGAGGGCTTGTTAACTCAGGCAATTTGTTTATAAACGGGTATTATATTCTAGTCGCTTCTTCTTGTTCCCCCAATTTTTCAAAGTGGCTGTTTACAATAAGGGGAAACTGGCCCGACCAAAGAGTATTTATATTCTTGTCACTTTTTGTTCTCCCAATTTTTCAAAGCGGGGTGTTTATCCAACTAAGGGTAAACTGGCCCGACCAAAGAGTATTTATATTCTTGTCACTTTTTCGTTCCCCGACCAATTTTTTCAAAGTGGGTGTTACAACTAAGGGGGAAACTGGCCCGACCAAAGAGTATTTATATATCTTGTGACTTTTCGTTCCTCAATTTTCAAAAGCGGGTGTTTACAACTATGAGGAAACTGGCCCGACCAAAGAGTATTTATATTCTTGTCACTTTTTCGTTCCCCCAATTTTTCAAAGTGGGTGTTTACAACTAAGGGGGAAACTGGCCCCGACCAAAGAGTATTTATATTCTTGTCACTTTTCGTTTCCCCCAATTTTTCAAAGCGGGTGTTTACAACTAAGGGGAAACTGGCCCGACCAAAGAGTATTTATATTCTTGTCACTTTTCGTTTCCCCCAATTTTTCAAGGCGGGTGTTTACAACCTAAGAGGAAAAACTGGCCCGACCAAAGAGTATTTATATTCTTATCACTTTCGTTCTCCCAATTTTTCAAAGTGGGTGTTTACAACTAAGAGGATAAAACTGGCCCGACCAAAGAGTATTTATATTCTTGTTACTTTTCGTTCCCCCAATTTTTCAAAGTGGGTGTTGCAACTAAGGGGGAAACTGCCCCGACCAAAGAGTATTTATATTCTTGTCACTTTTCGTTCCCCCCCAATTTTTCAAAGTGGGTGTTTACAACTAAGGGGGAAACTGGCCCGACCAAAGAGTATTTATATTCTTATCACTTTTCGGTCCCCCAATTTTTCAAAGTGGGTGTTTACAAAAAACTAAGGGGGAAACTGGCCCGACCAAAGAGCATTTATATTCTTGTCAATTTTCGTTCCCCTAATTTTTCAAAGCGGGTGCTTTACAACTAAGAGGAAACTGGACTGACCAAAGAGTATTTATATTCTTGTCACTTTTCGTTCCCCTATTTCCCCCAATTTTTCAAAGCGGGTGTTTACGACTAAGGGGAAACTGGCCCGACCAAAGAGTATTTATATTCTTGTCACTTTTCGTTCCCCCAATTTTTTCAAAGCGGGTGTTTACAACTATGAGGAAACTGGCCCGACCAAAGAGTATTTATATTCTTGTCACTTTTCGTTCCCCAATTTTTCAAAGGGGTGCTTACAACTAAGGGGGAAAACTAGCCCCACCATAGAGTATTTATATTCTTGTCACTTTTTCGTTCCCCCAATTTTTCAAAGTGGGTGTTTACAACTAAGGGGGAAACTTGGCCCGACAAAAGAGTATTCATATCCTTGTCACTTTTCGTTCCCCCAATTTTTCAAAGCTGGTGTTTTACAACTAGGGAAACTGGCCCGCCCAAAGAGTATTTATATTCTTGTCACTTTTCGTTCCCCCCCACCAATTTTTCAAAGCGGGTGTTTTTACAACTAAGGAGGAAACTGGCCCGAACCAAAGAGCATTTATATTTTGTCACTTTTTGTTCCCCCAATTTTTCAAAGCGGGAGTTTACAACTAAGGGGAAACTGGTCCGACCAAAGAGTATTTATATTCTTGTCACTTTTCGTTCCCCCAATTTTTCCATGTGGGTGTTTACCCAACTAAGAGGAATTTCAGAAGGATGTATTAGGCGAAGTTATAGTGGAGGGTGAGTTGCCTAGCGAAAAACCCGTTGATGAGTTGAAATAAAATTTTAATGAGAAATGACTGAAAGGGTTTTGGGGGAGATGGGTTGATTGGCAGAAGGATGTATTAGCGAAGTTATAGTGGGGGCAAGTTGCTAGCGAAAACCCCATGTGGATGAGTTCAAATAAATTTTTTTTAAAAACAAGAAATGACTGAAAAGTGTTTTGATTGGCAGAAGGATGGTATTAGCGAAGTTATAGTGGAGGGCGAAGTTGCTAGCGAAAAACCCATGTGGATGAGTTGAAATAAAAAATTTTTAACAAGAAATGACTGAAAAGTGTTTTGGGGGAGATGGGTTGATCGGCAGAAGGATGTATTAGACGTAGTTATAGTGGAGGGCGAGTTGCTAGCGCAAAAGCCCGTGTGTATGGGGTGAAATAAAAAAAATTTAACAAGAAATGGCTGAAAAGTGTTTAGGGGGAGATGGGTTGATTGGAACTCCAGAAGGATGTATTAGCGAAGTTATGGTGTGAGGTGGAGGGGCGAGTTGCTAGCGAAAAATCTAAGGCGTTAATAAGGGTTTTTGACCGTAAAACTCTAGTTTTTTTTTGTAAGAAAATTAGGGAAAATACAATTCGTTTGGTTTTCATAGGGAAACTTAAGTTCTAGGTATGGATCGAAAAATAAACTATTTCTGTAGAATCTGAGCTAATAAGGGTTTTTTGACCATAAACTCTAGTTTCCTGTAAGAAAATTATGGAAAATACAATTCTCTCGTTCAAAATGTGAAACTTAGGTCCATTCTCTGGTTCAAATATGAAACTTAAGTCCAGTGTTGGATACTCATAATAATGTGGACTGATGGTTCTAATCAATATTTTTTTCATAAAAACAAACTATTTTTTTTAAACTTCGAAATTATTCAACTTTATTTTTTTTTTTGTACGTATCTTAAAATGACAAAATATGCTACGGCTCTAACAATTGTACTCTGTGATTGGTCAGAGACACAATGTGGCTTTCCCACTGGTATTCTATGTCCGGATATCGCCACTTACCTAGTCTATTGTATGTACTAAATCAGTATTTTTATCGCAGTGGAACGATAAACACATAAGTCATATCTTTTAAAAAAGTGAAGTTGGAGCATTTAATAAAGTGTGTTCACATGTCAATGTTATTGTAGCATTGAATGCTGACAAGGAGAAGTATTTAAACTATGAAACAAGTAAAAATGGTAGCACTATGGGAAATGTATGTGTGCATTGTCATGACAGTATGGAATTTAATTTCTTTTGGAGTACAAAAAAAATTCAGCTCTTCTTATGGGGGGGGGGGGGGGTGGATATGCAAGAGTGAGATATCCAGAGATGATAGCACTCAAAGAAAATGCCAACATAAAAAATATTAGTTGATGAAGACGGACATCTTCTTGCCAGTGCTTTTGGTACACATGCTACCTCTTTTTGCACCCCATCGTCAACTTTCAGGTATTAGCATTCAACGGAAGATCAAAAGAAGACATGCATACTCTTCTACCTAATATCATAAACCATATCTTGTCGACGTGCCGAAACTGTTGCCTTTGTAAAAAAATAAGTTTTTGTAATAGACAGTGAAATTGACGGAAAAAATAAAAAAGGGCATTGGCAGAAAATATCACTAAGGAATATAAATACGAATCGATGAAAAACAAAGTGCCAGCAAAACGTCACTAACCATTAATCAAACAATTAATGAACCAAACAAATAGCAAAGATGAATTGCATATTGAACATGTGGATGAGCCCCCCATTAGAAATGTGTTCACATGCTAGTGTTATTGTAGCATTGAATAATGACAAGGAGAAGTATTTGATGAACTATGAAACAAGTACAAGTGGTAGCATCACTATCGGAAACGTATGTGGTGCGTTGTCATGATACTATGGAATTAAATTCTTTGGAGTACCAAAAAAATTCAATTATACAAATGGTGGATATGCAAAACTATCATTTCCAGAGATGTTAGTACTCAAAGAGAATGCCAACATAAAAATATAGTTGATGAAAAGGGATATCTTCATGCTAGTGCTATAGGTAACATGCTACCTATTGATAGAACCTTTCGTCAGCTTTAGGTATTAGCATTCAAATGAAAGCAAAGAGGAAAAGAAAGGCCTCCTCTGCTACTAATATCATAAAAAACCTATCTGTCTACGTGCCGAAACTGTTACCTGTGTAAAAATAATGTGATAATAGACAGTGAAAATTGCCAGAAAAAATAAAAAAAGGGCATGTGTCAGAAAATATCACTATGGAATATAAAGATGAAACGATGAAAAACAAAGCATCAGCAAACGTTACTGGGCATTGATCAAAACAGTCAATGAATCAAATAATACCAAAGACGAAAAGCATATTGAGCCTGTTCATGAGACACCAGTAAAAATTGTGCTATGATTCAAAATGGAATAAAGATTATTCTATTGATTACGAACTAAGAGAAGACAATAGCTACAATATCAAGAGAGAACACGGTGAACTATTTTATGGAACAGACTCAAAATGTCCAAAGTTAATCATTGATATTTAATAATGTATCATAATATACGTTTTTGTATTAATATTCTAACATAACATTATTTCATTAAAAATATTACATTTTTTATGTGTTCATTATTTTTAGAGTAAGCTAGCATATCAAGCGTTTAGAATGTCTATTAAAACATCGACGATGTAAGAAAAGAATTTGCGTACATCTATTGTCAGACACATGGGATAACATTGTCAAATCTAGGTATCAGAATGAAAAAAATTGTAGGTAAGTAAGTAAGCAAGTAAGTAAGTAAGTAAGTAAGGAAGTAAGTAAGTAAGTAAACAAACTCTTTCTTGAATTCACCCTTGGATACACAATACAGAAATTTACATGCACACAGAGACAAACCCATACACAACACAGACCCACACACACACATACATACACACCACACACACACACACACAAACACACACACACACACAACACACACACACACACACACACACACACACACACACCACACACACACCACACACACACACACACACACACAAAACACACCACACACACACACACACCACTACACACACACACAAAACACACACACACACACACACACACACAGAGACGACACACGCACAGACAACGACACCACACACAGAGACGACAACACACAGAGAGAAGACACACGCACAGAGATGACACGCACACAGATGACAACACACACACAGAGACGACACAACACATATCGCGACGGACACATGGCACAGAAACGACACACACACACACACACACACAGAGAGAAGATACACGCACAGAGACGACACACAAAAACACAGAGGACGACACACACACACAGAGAAGACACACACACACACAGAGAGAGACGAGACACACACACACACACACACACACAGAAAGACAAACACAGATAGAGACGACACACACACACAAAGAGATGACACACACACACAGAGATAAAGAAACACACATAGAGACGATGCACGCAACAGAGAGGACACACATACAAAGACAACAAGCAACAGAGAACGACACACGCACACAAAGACAACACACACACAGAGACGACACACACACATAGTGACAACACACGCACAGAGACGACACACACACACACAGAGAGAAGACCACACGCACAGAGACGACACACACACACACACACAGACGACACCACACACATAGAGATGGCACACACACAGAGAGACGAGAGACACACACACATATATAAACGACAAACACACACATAGAGACGAAAACCACACACACACACAAAGAGAAGACAACACACACAGATAAACGAAACATACATAGAGACGATACACGCACAGAGAGGACACACACACAAAGACAACAAGCACAGAGACAACACGTACACAGAGACAACACACACACACACAAAGACGACAAACACATAGTGACGACACACGCACCAGAGACGACACACACACAGAGACGAGAACACACAGAGAGAAGACACATGTCACAGAGACGACGACACACACACACAGAGACGACACACACACAGAGATGACACACACACACACACAGAGGACAAAACACACATAGAGACGACACACGCACAGAGGAGACGACACACACATAGTGACGACAAACGCAGAGAGACGAACGCATACACAGAGGACGACACACACACACACACAACACACACAGAGAGAGAAGACACGCGCACAGAGACGACACACACACACACAGAGACAACACACCACACACACAGACGACACACACACAATAGTTGAATGACACACCGCACAGAGACGACACACACACAGGAGAGACGAGTCACACACACAGAGAGAGAACACACGCATAGAAACGACCACACACATAGAGAACGACACACACACACACACAGAGATGACACAGCGCACACACACACAGAGATGGAAACACCCTATATAGACGACACACGCACAGAGACTGATACACACACACACACAGAGAAACCAACACACACACACCACCCAGAGAGACCGAGACAACACACAGAAAATGATAACACACATAGAGACGACACCACACACACAAAGAGACGAGACACACACACACAGATACGCAAACACACATAGAGACGACACACTCATAGAGACAACACACACACACACAGAGAGACAACACCCACACAGAGACGACACACACACACACACACACAGAGTGGCGCGCCACTCTAAGTGAACCTAGGAACCCAACTTTTCGGATATCTCTCTCACTATCACTCTGGTTTGTGTGGTTGTGTCTGTGCGTGTCTCGTCTCTATGCGTGTGTGCGCATCTCTGTGGGTGTGTCGTCTCTGTTTGTTTTGTGTCTTCTTTGTATGTTTTGTCGTCCCTCTGTGCGTGTGTCGTCTCTTTGTGTGTTTCGTATCTTGTGTGTGTGTTGTGTGTGTGTGTGTGTCATCTCTTTGAGGGTATTGTCTCTCTGTGTTTGTGTGTCCGTCTCTCTCTATGGTCTCGTCTCTGTGTGTTTGTCATCTCTGTGGCGTGTGGTCGTCCTCTATGTGTATAAGTCCCTCACTTTGAGTTTTGTCGTCTCTGTGTGGTGTGTCGTCTCTGTGTGTGTGTGTCGTTTTCGTGTGGGGTGTTGGTCTCTCTCTCTGTGTGTGTGGTGTGTTGTGCGTGTGTTTGTGTGTGTGGGTGTTGTCTCTATGTGGGTGTTGTCGTCTCTATGTGTGTGTTTTCTTATCTGTGTGTGTGTGTCTGTCTCTTTGTGTGTGTGTGTCCGTCTCTATGTCTAGTTTATCATTTCTGTGTGTGTGGTCTCGTCTCTCTGGGTGTGGTGTGTGGGTGTCTGTGTGTGTGTGTGTATCGTCTCTGTGCGTGTGTCGTCTCTAATGGGTGTTTCCTGCTGTGTGTGTGTGTGCGTGTGTCATCTCTGTGTGTGTGTCGTTCTCTGTGTAAAATATTTTAATCTTGGTTTGCAGGACTTATCTTCTATATTCTTTCCAGACTTTTTTCTAATAACTGTGAAAAAACACCCTGAGGGCCTTGGCTATATCTATATTTAACATCTTCACTGCTCGCCAACCATCTTTACTAATAATACTACCAAGGTAAGTGAAGCTGCCCACCTGATCAATCTTTTCAGTAGCCCAACTTCACTTTTTCATCTTCAGTTATTCCTAGCCTTTGTGACCTAGTCTTCCTAACATTAATTTTCAAACGGCAATTCTGGCACCGTGAACTCGCAAAACCTCTCAAACGTTTCATTCATTTTTGCTCAAACTTTTCATGCGTAGGATGCTTAAATCATCAGAATAATCCCAAGTCCAGGAGACTTTTCCTCCCAATGTAGTGATCCGTGGTCTCCCATTTGCCTTCCCTGTGCTCCCTTAAAAGCAAAGTCCATCAAAATAATTCATGCAAAGGGGGATACACACAACCCTGCTTAACTCCTGGATTTAATAAAAAACAGCTGGCTAACCTCATTTCCTACCTTAAACCGCAGGCAGTGTTATTCTCCCCCCAGTACATAGCAATAATCCCTTTAATGTATTTGTCTGGTATATCATACAAGGGATAAAACCTTTACTAAGTCCCTTCTATCAACAGATCGAACGCTTGCTCATAATCTATAAAACTGAGGACCAAAGGTATTTGAACACCTCTGGCACTTCTCAATTATTAGCCTAAGAGGTGAAAATTTGGTCGACACATCCTCTATACCTTTTTCTAAAAGCCGAACTGGCTCTTCTCTTAAAACTTGTCTATGTCATCTCTCGGTCTAAAAGTATCATATTACTAAAGTAATTTACTACCTACAGAGACCAGACTAATGCCTCGATAATTACAACACTCACTTTTACACCTTTCTGATATGTGGCTTAATAAGGTTTTCCTAAAATTGTTAGGTACTTCCCCTTTTTCAAAAAATCAATTCATAATCTTCAGTTACTGTTTATAACATCAGAACCACCATATTTAAGAAACTCATTTACCACCCAATCAGCACCTGGAGTCCTTATTATTCTTTAAATCCTTTTCAGTACTGTTTCTAATTCCTCTCACAAAAACAAAAAAACTTCCTTCACATCCAAGGTATCACTAACTTTTTTCATTTTCCTCTATATTTTTTTCCTGCAACTCTATCTCGGTTAATGGCGAATTCTCAAAATGTTCGGCCCATCTCTCTTTAGTTTTTTCGCTTATCGCTAATTGCGACCCCATTCCTATCTTTAACTGGGCCAAGTCCGGATTGACTACTCCCTCTCAATTGTTAACGTGCCAGTACAATATTTTTACTTATATGCCGTCTAGTCTTCATCTTCCAGATCCTCGGCAATTTTATCCATGGCCTTCCACTTCACACCTCCTTAGTTCATAATTTAATGCTTTCCTCCACTTCTTTACATTTTCTTTTTGTTTTCTTAATATTCTATCACTCAGAATAATTCTTGTACAAGTCTCGTTATTCCTTTCTAATTCAACATACAGCTTTTCACTAATATTCTTAGCTGACGTTCTAGCTTTCTTCAGCTAATACCACCTTCAGCAAACTTTCACAAATGAATTTTTTCTAATCATTATTGCAACCATCTCTCACACATTATCAAATTTTAAACTCTTAATTTTAGTATTCATACTGTTCCTGAAAGTTTCTTCTCTCAAATTCTCATCCTGGAGTCTACCAAACATCACAACTTCGCGGGAAGGTAGTAACCCTTACCGATATTTCATCTTTAAAATTAACACCTTGCTACTACTAGATGGTGATCTTTACTTTTAAACATCAGTAACAGCAGTCCTACATTTACCCTATGTATCTAGTTATTGATCCTGCCCCACAGTCTTTCGGTTTACATATAACATAATTACATACGGTTCGCTACGTCTTACCATCAACGTGAATACCATGTTTAATTTATTGAGCCATTATATGACCAATACACCGTATTGATTATAACTAGGATTGTTATACCTACAAACATTGCAAAAGTCTGTATCCAATGCTGTTGTCTTTTTCACTACGCAAATGTTACCTAGCTGGGATACCCCCATCTTATTCTTGTTTATCTACTAAACGCTGGGCGGTTCAAATCTCCCAGTAATAACATCATATTCTACCTGGGACCCGTCTATTCATGCAAGCTCTGTTAACTGTGAGTTAAATCATCTGGAGTTTTCACTAGTATCTACCGTCAGTCGGTTCTACAGGGGCATATACTACTAAAACTGATACCCTGAACTTTCTAGTCATAAAATGAGCTTTTTTAGTATTCTATTATTAATACCTTCCCAGCCTAAACAAAGACGTTAGGCAGCTTTCTTCTTCATCATGAGCCCTACTTCCTGTCTATGTACCCCATACCTCCATGTCTGAGTAAACCAAATTCTATATCACCTAATTTCTATGCTTCCTACCCCTGGGATATGAGTGTTCTGAAATTCCTAATAAATCCAGTTTGAATCGTCACCTGAAAATTTCGTCAGTCAAAATGTCGATACGACAATCATTTTTTAAAAGTCGTAACATTCCAAGTTCCAATTTTTCATGGTTCTTTAAATCATTAAAATAATTATTTTCGCCTCAGGAAACAAAGCAATTATCCCGGATTAACCAGTGCAGGACGGGGATCACATATATCTCAAGGTCTACACCAATAAGTGCTTAAGCCGGCTTAGAAACTGGGACAGCAAGAAGTCCCTGCGGACCTCCATAGCTGAGCGAGGCTTTGTGCAAATCCTGGGTCCAGCTTGGTCAAAAGATGGGTTTTCCAGCACTTGGCGATGCTCTTCTATGCAACCAAGACCGTAACACTAATCACAGCGCCAACCGCACAGTTATACTCCAAAAGCACCTATTACCTTCCGGACTCATAACATAGTATTCATGGCTACAAATATTATGCTACTACTCGGACGAGGCAACCACATAAATAGATGAATTAGCCATAGTAGCGCAGAGTTTTTATCAGCCCAAAGACACCTATCAAACCATACCAGGCCCAGAAATTGTCCGTTAGTCAGAAATACCGTGTGAATTGCTGTGTCGTTTACTAGGCTATAATTTTCCTGAAGGTGTGGCAATTCCACTCCTCAAGTGGGTGAAAGAAGTTGATTCGCAAGGTCCACGCAGTCCTTGCGGGTAACCCAGAAAAGGTTTGAGGCAGCTCTTTTTGCAGAGGTCCGTTGTCCCTATACCTGGATCTTACACCCTGCCACAGTTGTCCTCCTATAGAGGATCCTCCCCGCGATGGTGTTCTGCATCGCCATGCACTTTGAACCCATTGCTGGAGAAGGTTCTTAGCAACTCATGGAGGACTTGTGGGACAACCAGGGGGCTTTTTTTGAGTGTACATTGAGGGGCCTTCTTCCTCCTCCAACGCCGTATTTATGACCCCGGGCGAGGGTGCCCCAGTTTTCTTATTAATGGACCCCCAGGGACAAGTCCCCCCTTGGTCCTTGCTTCCTATGGAGGTACACTACATTATCTGTAGAAGCGTTCCCCTTATCACCCCCTGGGGAAACGCTGAATGCCCCTGGGGGGAAAGGCCCGAGAAAACATCAAAGATGAAATTAATTAAAAAATATTATGTTTTCCTTTAAAACATGGAAAATGGTCTATGGTCATCTTTATGACTTTTTTAAAACATCAAATTATTATAGGGAGTAATTACCAAAGCTATACACGAAGACTTCTTTGGGGGGGGGGGGGTTTAATTATTTACTATAATTAAACATTACCTTGTAAAACTAACGTCTATCTAGCCGATTGTATTAATTAAACTTCAACATTATACTGTAAAGCTAATGGTAAAAACATATGTAAAAATCAACTAATGTGCCGGTGGGGCCCGGTGTTGGAGGGGGGCTTTGGGGTGGTGTAGGGGTACCTTATAATACCCTTTCCAAATGGTAGTTGTGTATTACAACAGAACACCGTCGAAAACCGCTCCTAATAAAAAAATAATATGTATCTCTATAATGACGAGTTAGGCCATTCCCCTCAGATTGGTTTCATTTTCTTGTTCTACTTTCAAATTTTATCTTGTCTCATGGAGCAAATTGTGATAAATCAGTTTATCTTTTTCCTGTCCCTGGTATTTTCAACTCTCGGATAAGATTATTCCAATATTGAAATTTCCTTATCTGATAATGGTCACCGTGTTATTATAGTATTCCAACCGATGTTTGACATTCCAGAAACATACAGCACATTTGTTGATTGACATCCAAGAAACATCCAGGCACCTGTTGTTGACATCCAAGAAAACATCCGAGCAATTTGTTGTTGACATACAAGAAACACCAGCAATTGTTTGTTGACCATCCAAGAAACCATCCAGCAATTTGTTGTTTACATCACAAGAAAACAAGTCCTCATCAACTGTTGTGTGGACTTATGTCCACATCCATCAAAACGTGAGAAAACCATGAAAGAAAAAATCCTGCAGTTGAGAAGAAAACCATTAAAAACATGCAGTAAATTCTGTAGGGCCCAGTAGTCGAAAAGGGCCTCCCTACTGTTTCAAAAACCGTGGTACACCTCCCCCCCCTGGATTCGGTCTTGTGTTTTCAGGCTCTTTTTTGAAACCCACATAAATTTCTTTTTCGGGCAATTAAGTTTTTCAAACAGTTTTGTGGTAAACGAACTGTAAGTCAAAGAAGTGACCTCCGCTCACTTAGTAAACCGAAACTCTAAAAAATAGACATTTTGCTGCAATAGATATATCAAAAGAACTAGGATTTTTATGGCCTGATGTCAAAATATATAAGTTTCATCAAGTTTAGTTTTACCTATCCAAATTTCGCAACTGAAGATAAAAGTGCCCCCCTTATTTTCAAAAAAAAGGGGGAAGAACCCCCTAAATAAATAATAGAAACATTTAATGAAAATCACACATCGGATTTAGCGTTATCATAGAACCCTATTGTAGCAGTTTCAAGCTCCTATCTACCAAAAATGTGGAAATTTTGCATTTTTTTTTTGTCAGAAGAAAGATCATGGAATCCGTGTGTTATTGTTTTTTGTTTGTTTTTTTTTTTTCCAGAGGTAAATCAAGTCGATCGTAGTAGTCCTAGAATATCGGAAGAGGGCTGCAGTTGAACGAAAATTAAAAGTTCTAAGTGCCCTTTTTAAGTGTACCCCAAAAAATTTGAGGGCACTATGGCCCCCACTCTACGGCACTCATTTTTTCCCTCAAAGTCGTCCAATTAAAATTTTGTGAGATAGCCATTTTGTTTTAGCATTGTCGAAAATTTAATAAAAATGATTCTCTTGAAGATGACTTAATCCCGCACAGTTCCCGGGGAAGGGCGGCAAGTTTTTAACTGTTTGCCCATTGTTTGCACATAGAGTATGGTTCTTGGGAAGTATAACAGACGTTTTTATGAAGAGTTTGTTTTCTGAATGGGGGGGGATATGTTGGGAGAATCTTTCCGAGGAGGAATGTTTTCCTTGGCGTAAGGGACATTTCTATTGAAGGGTGGCACCGGGGAAGTTCTCAGCATTTTTAAAAAGAGGATCAGAAATTACATAAATAAAAAAACAAGTTTATATCAACTGAAAGTAAAAATAACATTAAAACTTTAAAACGAACAGAAATTATTACATATATTAGGGGGTTTGGCCCCACTTCCAAAACTAAATACCTTTGGGGGTTCACCCCCAAGTCAATAGGTCGGGGGTTATGAGGGAGGATCTTTCCATGGAGGCAGTTTTCTTTTCCGGCGTCGATTTTTCCAGTCATTGTTACCAAAAACGATCAAAAATTAAATAAAAAAAGGGACTTTGTTGACTGAAATTAAGGATGCGACGTTTTAAAATTTAAAATGAACCGAAAGGATATTCCGTTTAAATATGAGGAATGGGATATCCCTCCTAAACCCCTCACTCTTTACAGTAAAAATTTTTTATTGTTTTTAAAAATAGGAGTTTTGGAGAAAAGAGTCAAAACGTTTAGTGTAAAGAAGCGAAAGCAGTTGAAGCCCCTTTCATATATACGGAATAAATTTCTGTTCGTTTTAAGTTTTAAAAACGTCACTCCGGGTGTTTTCAGTTAAGAAAAAAACTTTTTATTTAATACTTCTAAGATTAACCGAAAACAATAGTTACCCAATTCCTGATTCAAGGTCAGAGATGGACCATTTTTTCGTAACAAGACTTTTTTTTGAAAACACATTCTTCAACTTTTTATTACTATGGTCTATGGTTCGCTCTTTACTATGTTGAAACGGCTGCCCGCGTACAACCATGCATTACACAAAACTAGCTCTTACTGAAAATATTAAATAATATAGGAATTTTTGGGGTCGGTAAAAAGTACCACCTTTTATAGGATGCTTTTAATAGTATAGAGGTAAACATTTAAAAAATTGTTGATTTATTTATATTTTTAGTCCAATTTGGCGTACTCTTTCTGCAATAATGATCTCAGTTCAATGATTGACTGTCGTTTTGGATTGAAAAGAGAAATTTCATATGTATTGTAGACAAGTTTCAAACGCGTTCCTACAGGGATGACGAGGGGGGGGCCCCACCCCGGATATCACGATTTTTGCATTTCCAAATTTCTGATTGTTTCTCACGAATAATGGGTTGGAAGGATTTGGCCCCCCCCCCCCTGACACAAATTGGGAAGGTACATTATATTGATGCTTTTAATGTTGCAAGTCTATAGAACTGCTACCTGGGATGATTCGAAATTGGGTTTAAATATTGATTCGTGAGATTAGTGCAATACTATCGCCACTGGGTCAGAAATTGTTTACAATTAACGACCCACAATTACGTTAAGTACTATATATAACTCCTGCGTGTGCCAGACAAATTCTAGTACAAATGATTACACGTGTTAGCAAACATTCTTTCGGTTATACCATTTTCAAAATAGTGCGAATCATGATCTCGTTTGGCATGGTAATCATACAATATTATATAGGAATTTATCAATAAGATTAGTATTTGTAGAGTGGGATGCCGTACTGACAGACAAGAGATGAAAGCCAAACATACTCGAATTTATTGTGGGCATCCAGTACCACGATCCTATTGCCACTAGCGCTTGTTACATGCCAAAGCGAGTTTTATGGAAAATTCCCATTGATAAAGGGAGAGTCGGGTGAAGGTGCGTGACCCCATGGCAAATGGACGTTGATTGGTGATGTATGAGGAAAAAGTTAGTTTTAATTATTTCCACTGACGCTCAGTTTTTTCCAATGCAAAGCAAACAGAACTACACTCGTGTTTGCGTAATGTAGTTTATGCGAGGTTAGGGGAGACTTACATCGATTGGCAGCAGTTCTTTCTCAATAGGAAATTGGAATGTGCAATCGTTAATATATCTAATTTAATACTGGGTGGTAGACATTGGGGTATATAAATTGTCATGATATATTTTCAACTAGATGAATTCACTAGTTGTAGCATTTTGAAGTGCATCGTACTATCTAGTTTTAGTAAAATAGATTCCTATCCATGGAGTGCCTCTCAACTTCTTGTAACTTGGATGAATTCGATATGAATTGCCCATATAGCTTGATAATTGAGAGATTGTGTGTGTCAGCAGCGTTACGCCCTTGATGTAGACACGGATTTGACGAAATAAATAGTATATTACAATTTCATGGGATATTCATCTAAAAGCAATTGCGGCCATGGATTATCAGATTCTGACTGTCATATGTACATCTATAAATGTTTCGAAGACTCTGCCAAAAGTAGTCTCATTGAATAATTTGAAAGTGGATAGTATTCGGAGAGTGTTGTTGAGGATAAAAAATTGTATAGTATCAGCTTGGGACACTCACCTCCACATTTTCAGCATCGAAATAGATTCAATGAGGCCGGTGCTTTGACGGTTGAGAATCACCTTTATGCTGGGTCGGTAGGGAATCTTAGGAAAGGAAGTGTCTAGTTTCGATCTAACCATTCTTCTTCCGGGGCTTCTCTTTGTCTTACTACTGTTTAAGTACGTGTCGGCTCTTTCTTCTTTTTCTTTGATCGGGGTGATGTCTTTCGTTTGACTCGTAGTAGAGACTGATGAGTGATGCATTGTTCTTTACCTTTTAAACCTTTTCATTTTGTTTTAATATCTCTCGACAAGGGCTGCGTACTGGGACTAAGTAATTTCCGTAGCCCATTTCTAAATTTCCTTGCAGAGCCCCAATCGTATAGTGTAGAGGATGGCAAAATATGTTGCAGCCGGTACAAGGTGTTTCTAGCCAGAGGTTTAAGGGAAGAGCGAAACAGCTAGCAAACCAAACGCCAAGACCATAGGCCAGACATCCGTAGTACCCCTTCTAATAGGTCCATTCCATTGTCCTGTTGTTTGGGCCAAGAGTCATGAACATAGCAGTCAATATCAGGACAAATGGATACGACTTCTGTTAGACCTCTGTTGTGTGAAACGATGGGAAGGAAAATGGCATGTTTGGTTTTTTAATCACAGCCAACCTTTTGAAAAGCTAGTGGATCACATAATTCAGTTCTTAGTGTTAAATGACAGAGTTCCAAAATAGGAAAGTTGTACGGGAATTTACTGAGAATGCTTTTATTGTATGGGAAGTTCCTTGATTGGTTTTTCGTTCAAGAAATTGTAGGGAAGGGGAAAATTTGAATACCAACCGGGATGTTCACAAATGAAGCGTAGATGAAGTTTACATGTTCCGTGGGATGAAGGCAGGAGGGTAGTCTGGCAAAAATAAAAATTAGTGTTCCAGAACTTCTACCATGGAATTATAGAGCTAACCAAGAACATCCTTAGTATTATATTGAGAATACCTTTCATGGGCAATAGGGACAAACTAATTGTATATGGTCCGTCCTCTTGAATCGTTGAAATGAAAAAGCCCTTTGACGAGCGAACCTTTATAGTAGAAACGACTTAAATCCATCATAAAGGTAGTCATTCGTAATGGGTAATTCAAATATGGATAATCATCCAATGATCTTTAGAATTTGTCTGACACCTGCGGGTGCGTTGGTGGAGCCAATCATAGGGTCTATTTTTATGTCATATTACGATCTTTTTTCTCATGATTTCGTAGGTATTTTGAGAATACAGTCGACAGAGCATAATACGTTTAAATGTAGTCGAAATTGATGTTGGGGAGAGTGTCCAAACTGGAGGTGCCTCTAAATTCCTTGTAGGACTTGGGGGTTGCATTCAGCATATTGAATATAGCTTGATAATTTGAGAGATGTGCTTGTGCTCACCAGAGAACTTTGCTGTAGAAACTGATTGACGAAAAAATATGAATTTCAAGTTCATAGGAATTCCATACGACAAGAATGGCAATGTATTATCGGATCTTGGGGATTATCTGTACATCATAAATGTCGAAGACGGTCCCTAACGTAGTTTCAGGGAAAGAAATTGAAAGTGGATATATCGGAGAGGTGTTGTTGAGGATAATAATTGTTCTATAGTATGCCATGCTTGACACTCACATCAACATTTTCAAGCATTCGAATAGATCAATGAAGGTGGTGTGATTGACGGTGAGAATTTTACGCGGTAGGTGGGACATTTTAGGAAAAGAAATTAGTTTCGATCTAACAATTCCCGGGGTTCTTCTTCTATACTGTTACAGTACAGGTGATGGCTTTTTTTCATCTTTTCTTGGACAGGTGTGATGTCTTTGTTCTGACATGAGTAGAAAAATAGAAAAGCTGAGTGATGCCATTTGTTTCTCGATCCTTTTAAACATTTTCCATTGTTTAATCTCTCGCCAAGGGCTTTTGCCGCACTACCCTAAGATTTTTCCATAGCAATTTTTTAAAATCCTTGCCAGAGCCCCAATGTATACGCGGTAAAGGATTGCAAAATTGTGCAGGCTACAAGATATTTTCTAGCCAGAGTAGGAAGAGCGAAAACAGTTAGCCAAACCAACTGACAAGGACCATAGCCAGACATTGTCAGTAGACCTTGTAATGTCCATCCATGCCAGTGGTTCTTGGGCCAAGAGGTGGCGCGCCACTCTAAGGGAACTAGATCAACCAACTTTTGGAGATCTCTATCAACTATGAATCGTTGTGTGTCTATGTCGTGCGTGTGCTCGTCTCGATGTGTGTGTCATCTTGGGGTGTGTGCGTCTCTGTTTTGTGGATCTGTATGTTTTGTATGTCTCTAGTGTGCGGGGTGTGCCTCAGTGATGTGTGTCGTCTTGTGTTTGTTTAGTCTCGTGGGTGTGTACGTTCCTGTGTCCGTGTGTCTCTAGTGGTGTCGGTCTCGTGTGTGGGTCGTCGGTGTAGGTGTAGTCTCTGTGTGTGAGTCGTCCTCTTGTGTCCTGGTCGTCTCTGTGGTTTGTGCTCCTGGGTGAGTCGGCTCTATTTGAGTGGTGTCTATCTGCGTTGTTCGTCTTTCTGTATGTTTAGTTATCTGGGTGTTGGTCTCTTTGGTGTATTGGCATCTGTGATTGTCGTCCTGGTGTGTGGTTGTCACTTAGCTGTGTCGTTCTATGTTTGTTTGTAGATATGTGCGTGTGTCGTCTATATTGTGTAAGTAGTCACTTAGTTTGTGTGTCGTCTCTGCGTGTTTGTAGCTTATATGTGTGATGTCGTTCTGATGTGGGTGTAGTCTCATGTGTGGGTGTTTAGTTCTTGTGTGTGTGATGTTATATGTGTGTTTTCGTATCTATGTGTGTTAGTATATCTGTGGTGTTGTATCTCTTGTGGGGTATCGTATCTATGTTTGTGTTGGGATCTGTAGTGTCGTCTATGTGTGTGTTGTTTCGTCTCTGTGTGTCTGTGTTCTGCTGTCTTTGTGTCTCTATGTGTGTGTCGTCTACTGTTGTTTGTTATGTTTTTCTGTGGTTTGTCCTATCTGTGTGTGGAGTCGACTCTGTGTGTGTGTCGTC
>JAPEVW010000602.1:0-70825 GCA_027921565.1 Artemia sinica | reverse complement strand
AGAAAGCAGACCTTTAGAACATTCAAACCACACAAAGACAAATATTGACTTAGTGCAAACACCAACCCAGACATGTAAACAATAGAATCACCACACAAGACAGCCATCTAGAGACACTATGAGCACACAAATAGCGATCAGCACATACAACAAGAAAGACAGACACTTCATACATTCAAGACCTACAAAGACAAATACTTAGACTTGTAAACCCAACTCAGACTGCAGAAAATAGAATCATCACATAAACAGAGAAAGACAGACACTTTCAGGACATTCAAACCAACAAAGACAGATACGTGGACTTGCAAACACCAACTCAATCCTGCAAAAAATAGAAGCAGACCACACCAGAGAAAACAGGAAAGACAACACTAAGCTAGACAATGCAGAAAAATAGAATTCAGAGACACATAAACAGAGAAAGACATACACTTTAGAATTTTAAACCACCGAAAGACAAATTCTTGGCTTTGAACACCAACCCAGCATGCAAACAATAGAATCAGACCACCAACAGAGAAAAACAGACACTTTAGATATTCAAACCAAGTAAAGACCAATACTCTGGACGTTGCCAACACTAACCCAACACATGCACAAATAACATTAGGTACACACAAACAGAGAAAGACGAGACTTAGAACATTCAAACCACCAAAGAAAAAATTCTTGGGATGGACTGGCAAACAACCAACCCAGACAGCAAGGAAATAGAATCAGCACACCAACTAGAAAGACAGACACTTTAGAAATTCAAACCAACAAACACAATACTTGAATTTGGAAACACTAACCCAAACAATGCAAACAAATAGAATCACAACACATAAACAAGAAAGACAGACACTTTAGACATTCAATACAAACAAAGACAAATACTTGGGCGTGCAAAAACCAACCAGACCATGTAACAAATAACTAAAAACACAAACAGACTAAAGCCAGACACTTTAGACATTCAAACCACAAATAAAATATTCTTGGGCTGCAACACCAACCCAGACATGCAAACAATAAATGAGAACACACAAACAGAGATAGACAATTTAGACATTCAAACCAACAAGTACATTTTTGCGGACTTGCAAACACCGATACCAGACATGTAGAATCAAATAGATCAAACACACAAACAAGAAAACAGACACTTTTGGACATTCAACCAACAAAGACAAATTCTTGCCTTGCAAACACCAACCAGACCTGCAAACCAATAGAATCAGACACACAAACAAGAAAGACAGATACTCTAGACATTCAACAACACAAGACAAATATTCGACTTGCAAACACCAACCCAGACATGTAATAAGTATTAATCAAACATGCCAACAAGAGGCAGACACTTTAAGACTTCAAACCAACCAATGCACAACTTTCTGGACTTGGCAAACAATCAACCCAGACATGAGCAACAAATATAATCAGACACACAAACAGAGAAAGACAATACTTTTAGACTTCAAACAACAAGGACACTCTGGACTTGCAAACCCACCCAGACAGCAAACATAGAATCAGACACATCAAACAGAGAAAGACAGACACTTTAGACATTCAAACCAACAAGACAGATACTTGGTACTTGCAAACACCATCCCCGACATGCAAACAAATAGAATCAACCCACAAACAGAGAAAGACAAACTTTTTTAGACTTCAAACGACAAAGATAAATTCTTGGACTTGCGCAACATCAGAACACGCAATACCCATACATGCAAACAAATAGAATCAGACACACAACAGGAGAAAGACACTAACCTAGCACACGTTTAACCAACAAAGACAAATACTTGGACTTGCAACACCAACGCCAGACATGTAAAGAAAGAGAACAGACATCACAAACAGAGAAAGACAGACACTTTTATACTTCCAACCAACAAAGACAAATACTTGGACTTTCAAAACTAACCCAGACATGCAAAAAATAGAATCAGACACACAAAAAGATAAAGACAAACACTTTAGATACATTCAAACTAACCAAGAAACTTCTTGGCTTGCGAAACACCAACCCAGACAATTAAACAAAATATAAATCAGACACACAAACAGAGAAAGACAGACACTTTAGACATTCAAACCACAAAGACAAATTCCTTATACTTGCAAACACCAACGCCACACATGCAAGACAAATAGGATCAGACATACAAACATGGAAAGATAGACCTTTAGTACATTCAAAACCAACAAGACCAATTCTTAGACATGCAACCACTACCACTTGAAACAAATAGATCAGACAACCACCAGAAGAAAGAAACAACAATTTAGACATTCAACTACCAAAGAAAAATTCTTGGACTTGCAAACACCACCCAGGAACATGTAACACAATAGAATGCAAGACAAACAAACAGAGAAAGACCGCACACGTTACAGACATTCAAACCAAAAAATAAATTCTTGGCCTTGCAAACACCACCCCAATATGCAAACAAATAGAATCGACACACAGAACAGAGAAGGAAGACACTTTAGACATTCACACCACCAAAGACAATACTTGGACTTGCAAACACAACCCAAACATGCAACAAATAGAATCAGACACGCAAACAGAGAAAGACAAGACACTTCGACTTTAAACCACAAGGACAAATTCTTGGACTTGCAAAAACCCTTAAACTAAACAACGAAGAATAGGCAACACAGACTAACAGCGCACATTACAGCGAAACCACATTAATGATAGAACACGAAAAGAAAACACAGATAAAAAAGACCAAAACAAAACAGGGAAAAACCGAACAAGGAAAACAACCAAAAAACAAAACTGATAAAGCATAAACTAGCACCCAACAACAACAAACAAAAACAAACTAATACACACAAACAAAACATACACTACCCACCATCACACAACACCACACGAACCCAAACACAACGAAAAACAACAACACACTAACACACAACCAAATGAAAACCAGCAACAACAGAACAAAACACAAACGCAACTACAATAAGAATTTACACTCAAAAAACCATAGGTAAAGAAACGGGTTACGAAAAACAGATAAACTAGACACCCACAAGAAGTCAAAACTATAAATTCCAAATACAACATACGCAAACAACCTCAAATACACTTACACAAAAATTAACAACGTACTAAACATAACACGCAGATAACATGAACCCTAACTCTCTACAGAAACAACAAAGATATAAGATCCAAAAAAACAACACACTATTAGCTGAAAACAACAAAGCACTCAACAAAATAATGAACAGCAAAGACAACGAATCAATAATTTAAACAAAGACAGTATATTAAATAGAAGACCAGAAACAAAACAAAATAAACACAAAAACACAAAAACAAAACCATCAATAACCACGGCAGGTAACACAAACAAACATCCCAAACATAATCATCCAAACACACAATAATGCCACCTTCTCCCCAAACCGAGACAATGCAAACAAAAGAATCAACACACAAAGAGAAAGACAGACACTTTAGACATTCAACCAAAAAGACAGATCTTAGACTTGCAAACACAATCCAGACATTCAAACAAACAATAGAATCCAGGACAGCACAAAGAGAACGACCAGACTTTTTAGACATTCAAACCGACAAGATTAAATTCTTGGACTTGCAACACCAACCCAGAATGCAAACACAAATAAGAATCAACACACAAACAGAGAAAAGAAGAAGACCTAACCTTAGACACTTTAACCACAAGACAAATACTTGGACTTGCAAACACCAACCCAGACATGTAAGAATAGAATCTATACACAAACGGGGAGGGAAGACAGACCACTTTAGACATTCAAACCAACAAAGAACAATACTTGGAGCTTTGCAAATACTAACCCCAGAACATGCAAACAAATAGTGAATCATACAAAACTCAAAACAGAGAAAGACAAACACTTTAGACATTCAACTAACCAGAAACATTCTGACTGCAAACACCAACCCAACATGTAAACAAATAGAATCTGACACACAACAGAGAAATACAAGACACTTTCTGACATTCAAGACCAACAAAAGACAAATTCTATATTGCGAACTACCAGCCCAGACATGCAAACAATAGGATCAAGACATACAAACAGGGAAGTATAGACGCTTAGAATTCAAACCAACAAAGACAAATTCCGTAGCCATGCAACACTAACCCAGACTTGCAAACAAATAGAATCAAACACACAAACAGAGAAAACAAACACTTTAGCATTCAATACTAACAAAGAAAAAAATTTCATTGGACTTGCAAACCACCAACCCAGACATGTACACAAATAGAATCAGAACAAACAAACAGAGAAAGACAGACACTTAGACATTCAAACAACAAAAATAAATTCTTGGACTTGCAAACACCAACCCAGATTATGCAAACAAATAGAATCAGACACACAAACAGAGAAAGGAAGACACTTTTAGACATTCAAGACCAACAAAGCGAAATAGTTGGAACTTGCCACACCAACCCCAACATGCAAACAAAATGAATCAAGACACACAAACAGAGAAAAGACAGACACTTCACATTTAAACCAACAAAAGAACAAATTCTTTGGGACTTGCAAACACCAACCGAAAACAGACATGCAAACTAAATAGAATCTAGAGCACACAAACGAGAAGACAGACACTTTTTTAGAACATTCAAAGTCAACAAAGACAAATTCCTTGACTTGCAAAACCCCAACCCCATACATGCAAAAAATAGAAATCACACATCACAAACAGGAAAAGACAGACACTTAGACATTCAACACAACAAAGAGACATAGCGCACTTGCAAACACCACCCAAACCTGCAAAAATACCGAATGAATCAAC
The DNA here is from genome assembly GCA_027921565.1 of Artemia sinica. Classification (NCBI taxonomy): domain Eukaryota; kingdom Metazoa; phylum Arthropoda; class Branchiopoda; order Anostraca; family Artemiidae; genus Artemia; species Artemia sinica. The sequence continues at coordinate 66,003 of JAPEVW010000602.1, read as the reverse complement.
ATAAAAACAGAGAAAAACAGAGAAGACAAACACCGAAGCTATACATATGCAAAGAAAATAGATTCAGAACATGAAACAGAGAAACAGACAGACACTTTAGACATTCAATCACAGAAAGACAATTCTTGGCTTGCAAACACCAACCCAGTACATGCCAACAAAAATAGACCAGACACACAAACATCAGAAAAACAGACACTTTAGATATTCAACCATAAAGAACAATATACTTGGACTTGCAACACTAACCCCAGGACACATGAAAACAAATAAAATGCCAGTACACAAAAACAGAGAAAGACAGTAGACTTTAGAATTCAAACCACCAAAGAAAACTTCTTGGACTTTGCAAACACAACCAGCACGCAAGAAAAGAATTTGACAGCACGCCCACAAGAAAGAACAGACCACTTTAGACATTCAAACCAACCAAACCAAAGACTTGATTTGTGGAACACTACCCCAGACATGCAACAGAAAGAATCAGACACATAATACAAGAAAGACAGACCCTTAGCACATTCAAGACCAACAAAGACAGATACTTGGGCGCTGCAAAGACACCAACCCAGACATGTAAACAAATAGAATAAAACCACAAACAGAGAAGACAGACACTCTAGACATTCCAAACCAACAAATAGAAAATTCTGGACTTTGCAAACAACCACCCAGACATGCAAACCAAATACATGAAACCACAGAACATGATAGACACTTTAGACATTCAAAAACCAACAAAGAAAAATACTTGGACGACTTGCAACACACAACCCAGACATGTCAACAACTAGAACTCAAACACACAAACAGAGAAAGACCCGACACTTTAGACATTCAAAACACAAACACAAAGTCTTGGACTTGCAAACACCACCCAGAGCACGCAAAACAAATAGAACAGACACACAACAGAGAAAGACAGACAGCTCTAGAACCATTTCAAAACACAAGACAAATACTTCGAGATTTAAAACACCAACCCAGACATGCCAATAAAATAGAATAAAATTGCACAGAGAAGGACAGAACCAAACTTTAGACATTCAACCAACCAAGACAAAAAATTCTTCGGCTTCGCAAACATCAAACCAGACAAGCAAACACAAATAGAATCAACACACAAACAAAGAAATACAGATACTGTTTAGACATTCAAACATAACAATGACAAATTCTTGGACTTGCAAACCCAACCCCAGACATGCAAACAAATTAGAATCAGACAACACAAACAGAGAAAGACTCACACTTTAGACATTCAACGAACCAAAGACAGATACTTTGACTTCTGCAAACACCAATCCAGAACATCAAACAAATCAGAATCAGACCCACAGAACAGAGAAAGACAGATCTTTTTAGACATTCAAACCGACAAGAATAAATCCTTTGGACTTGCAAAACACCAACCCAGAACTTGCACACAAATAGAATCAGACACACAAACGAGAAAAAAAACACTAACCTTAGACACTTTTAACCACCAAAGACAATACTTGGACTTCAAACGACCAACCCAGACATGTAAAAGAAATGAATCAAGCACACAAACAGAGAAAGACAAACAATTTGAGACATTCAAACTAACCAAGAAACATTCTTGACCTGCGCAAACCCCACTCCAGACATGTAACCAAATAGAATCAGACACACAACAGAGAAAGACAGACACTTTAAGACATCAACCAACAAGACAAATTCTTAATACTTGCAAACACCACCCATACATGCAACAAATAGCATCAGACATACAAACAGGGAAAGATAGACGCTTTAGACATTCAAACCACAAGACAAATTCCTTAAGAAATCAAATACTAACCAGACATGCAAACAATAGAAATCAGACACATACAAACAGAGAAAGGGAAGAAAAAACCCCAACACTTTAGACTTCCAAACTAACCCAGAACACATTCTTGGACTTGCAAACACACCAACCCAGACATGTGAAACAAATAGAATCAGACACACAAACAGAGAAAGACAGTGACCACTTTGACATTCAAACCACCAAAGACAATTCTTATACTTGCAAAACACCAACCAGACATGCAAACAAATAGTATCAACATACACAACAGGGAAATAAGACCGCTTTAATATTCAAACCACAAAGACAATTTCTGAGACATAGCAAACACGAACCCAGGATTGCAAACAAATAGAATCAACACAAAAACAGAGAAAGACAAACACTTTAGACCATTCAAACTACAAATAACAATATCTTTACCTCTGCAACACCACCCACACCAGTAAACAAATAGAATCAACATACCAAACAGAGAACGACAACACTTAGAGACATTCAAACTAACCAAGACACATTCTTGACTTGCAAACCACCACACCCAAACATGTAAACAAGATAGAATCATAACACACCGACAGAGCAAAGACAGACACTTTAGAATCCATTCAACCCCAAAGACAAATTCCATAATTGCAACCACCAACCCAGACATGCAAACAAATAGGATCAGACATAACAATACAGGGAAAGATAGACCGCTTTAGAATTCAAACCAACAAAGACAAAACTACTTAGACATCACAAAAACCCCCTAACCCAGAATTTCAAACAAATGAATCAGACACACAAACAGAGACAGACAAACACTTGACATTCACCCTAACAAACAAAAATTCTTGACTTGCAACACCAACCCAACATGTAACAAATAGATCAGACACACAAACAGAGAAAGTCACACTTTAGACATGTCCAAACCAACAAACATAAATTCTTGACTTGCAAACCACCAACCAGATATGCACACAAAATTGAACCAGCCGCACAAACAGAGAAAGGAATACCTTTAGAGACATTCAAACCCACAAGAGAAATACTTGGACTTGCAAACCCCAACCCAAACATGCAAACAAATTAGACATAAGAGACACCAAAACGAGTCGACAGACACTTTGACATTTAAACCAACAAGGGAGGACAAATTCTTGGACTTGCAAACACACACCCAGACATGCAAACAATAGAATCATACACAACAAACAGAGAAAGACAGACACTTTAGCCATTCAAACCAACAAAGACAGATACTTGGACTTTGCAAACCACCATCCCGACATGCAAACAATAGAATCACGACACCAACAGAGAAAGAGACAGACTTTTAGACATTCAAACCGACAAAGATAAATTTCTTGGACTTGCAAACACCAACCCATACTGCAAACAAATAAAGAAATCATCCACTACAAACGACGAAGAAAGAACCCTAACCTTAGACACTTTAACCACAGACAAATCCTTGGACTGCAAACACCAACCCATACAGGTAAAGAAATAGAATCAGACTGATCACACAAACAGAGAAAGGACAGACACTTTAGACTTCAACACCAACAAAGACAAATACTTTGGACTTCGCAAGTACTAACCCAGACATCAAACAAATCGAGATCAGCACTACGCAACAGAGAAAGACAAACACTTAGACATTCAAACTAACGACAAGAAAACTTCTTGGACTTGCCAACCCAACCCAGACCTTGTAACACAATAGAATCTGACATACAAACAGAGAAACCACAGACACTTTAGGACATTCAAACGCACAAAGACAAATTCTATACTTGCAACACCACCCAGACATGCAACAGAATTTAGGATCATACATACACACAGGGAAAAGATAACGCTTGAGGACATTCAAACCAACAAGACAAATTCACTTAGCATGCAACACTACCCAGACTTGCAAACAAAGTAGAATCAGACACACAAACAGAGAAAGAACAAACACTTAGACTTCAAACTAACAAGAAATTCTTTGGACTCTGCAAACCACCAACCCAGACAATGTAAACAAATAGAATCAGACAGTTACCACAAACGTAGACAACGACAAGACGACTTTAGACAGTTCAACAACAAAATAATTCTTGGACTTGCAAACACCAACCCAGATATCAAACAACTACATCAGACACACAAACAAGAGAAAGGAGACATCTTTAGAACATTCAAACCAACAAAGAGAAATACTTGACTTGCAAACACCAACCCAAAAATGCAAACAAATAGCATGCGAGACACACAAACAGGAGAAAGCAGACACCTTTAAGACATTTAAACCACAAAGACAAATTCTTCGACGTGCAAAAACCCAGACATGCAAATCATAGATCCAGACACACACAAACAGAGAAAGACAGCACAGCTTCTAGGACATTCAAACCAACAAAGACAAATTCTTGTGACGTGCAAACACCAACCCAGACATGCAAAAAATCAGAATCACCCCCACAAACAGAGAAAGCAGACACTTTAAGACATTCAAACCAACAAAGAGACAATACTTGCGACTTGCAACTCCAACCCAAACCTGCAATAAAAAAATAGATCCAGACATATCAAACAGAGAAAAACAGAGAAAGAACTAAACACCAGCTAAACTGCAAAAAAATAGAATTTCAGAACACATAACCAGATAAAGACAAGACACTTTAGACCTTCAAACCAACAAAGAACAAATTCTTTGGCTTGCAAACCGCAGCCCAGCATGCAAATAAATAGAATCAGACACAACAAACAGAGAAAAGACAGAACACTTTAAGATATTCAAACCCAATAAAGACAAATACTTGCGACCTTGCCAATCACTAACCAGACATGAAAACAATAAAATCAGAACAACCACAACATAGAAAGACACAGACTTTAGAACATTCAAAACCCACCAAACAAAGAAAAATTCTTGACTTGCAAAGCACAACACAACCCAGTGCACGCAAAGAAAAGAGAATTTGGGACACACCAACATAGAAAGGACAAGACACTTTAATACATGCAAACCAACAAACCACAAATACTTGGATTTGGAAACACTAACCCACATGCAAACAAATAGAATCAGACACATAAACAGGAGAAGACATCACTTTAGACATCAAACAGTAACAAAGACAAATACTTGGGCGTGCAAACACCAAGCCCAGACTGCTAAAACAAACTAGAATCAAATAACACATACAGAGAAAGACAGACACTTTTAGAACATTCAACACCAACCAAATTAAAAAATTCTTGACTTGCAAACACCAACCCAGACTGCAAACAAATAGATGAAAGACACGAAACAGAGATAGACACTTTAGACATTCAAACAACAAAGACAAATACTTTGGACTTGCATAACAACCACCCAGACATGTAAACACTAGAACCAAACACACAACAGAGAAAGACAACACTTAGACTTCAAACCAATCAAACCAAAGTCCTTGACTTGCAAACACCACCCAGCACATGCAACAAATAGAATCAGACACACAAACAGTAGAAATACAGACACCAAAAACTCTAGACATTCAACAACACAAAGACAAATACTTCGACTTGAAAACACTCAACCCCGACGATGCAATAAATAGAATCAAATCTGCGAACAGAGAAGGACAGACACTTTAGACCTTCAAACCAACCGGAAAGAAGCACCAAGAACAAATCCTGGACTTGCAAAAATCACCCAAACAAGCAAACAAATAGAATCATGACACACAAAACGAGAAAGACAGATACTTTAGACATTCAAACAAACAAGGACAATTCTTCTTTGGACTTGCAAACACCACCCAGACCATGCAAACCAAATAGAATCCATTCAGACATCACAAACAGAGAAAGACAGACACTTTAGCACATTCAACCACAAAGACAGATACTTGGACTTGCAAACAACCATCCCTACATGCAAACAAATATACTCAACACACAACAGAGAAGACAGACTTTTTATACATTCACCGACAAAGTAAATCTTCTGGACTTGCAACACACCAACCCAGACATGCAAACAATAGAATCAGACCCACAAACAGAGAAAGAAAGACACTACCTTAGACACTTTACCAACAAAGACAAATACTTGGACTTGCAAACACCACCCAGTACATGTAAAGAACATAGACTCAGCACACCAAACAGAGAAAGACAGACACGTTGGCATTCAAACCACACACAGACAAATACTTGGACTTGCAACTACAACCCAGACTGCAACAAATAGAATCAGACACACAAACAGAGAAGACAAACACTTTAGACATTCAACACTACGCAAGAAACATTCTTGGACTTGCAAATCACCAACCCAGACATGTAAACAAATAGAAGCCGTACATACAAACAGAGAAAACAGACACTGTCTAGACATTCGAACACCAACAAGACAAATACTTAGACTAGTAAACACCAACCCAAGGACACTCATAAATGAATCAAACACACGAAAAACACGAGACATACAAAAAGCCAGGGAAATAAGACAAGAAGAATGAAAACAGACTAAAGACACAGACCTTTAGACATTCACACCAACAAAGAAAAATTCTTGGATCTTTGCAACCCAACCCAGACCATGCAACAAATAGACTAAGACCACACAAACAGAGAACATACAGACCACTTAACGGGACTTCAAACCAACAAAAAACAATTCTTGGACTTGGCAAACACAACTCCGGATATGCATAAACAAAAGAATCAAATATGCAAACAGAGAAAGAAGACACTTTTAGTACATTCAAACGCAACCAAAGAGAAATACTTTGACTGCAAACCACCAACCCAGACATGCAAACAAATAGACATCATACAACACAAAACAAGAAATACGCCTTTAGACATTCAAACCAACAAATACGGATTCTTTGGACTTGCAGACACCAACCCACGAACATGCAAAAAGAATGAATCAGACACAATACCAGAGAAAGACTACACTTTAGACCTTCAAACCAACAAATAGGAACATAGCTTTGGACTGCAAACTCCAACCCAAACATGCAAAAAAATAGATCAGACACACACAGAGAAAACAGAGAAGACAAACACCAAGCTAGCATGCAAAAAAATAATTCAGACACATAAACGAGAAAAGACCGACCTTTAGACATTCAAACCAATAAATCCAGATTTCTTGGACTTGCAAACACCAACCCATACCTGCAACAAATAGAATCGACACACAAACAGAGAAAGACAACACTTTAGAACTTTCAAACCATACAAGATACAGATTTCTTGACTTGCAAACACCAACCCAGACTGCATAAAACATAGAATCAACACAAACAGAGAAAGACAGCGACACTTTAGACATTCAATACCAACAAAGAGCCATACTTGGACTTTGCAAACACCAATCCCAAACCTGCAAAAAACAAATAGACAGACGCATAAAAAGAGAAAGACAGAAACTTTAGGACATTCAAACCAACAAAGAAAATACTTGGGCGTGCAACACAACCCAGACTGTAAACAAATAGAATCAAACAATGACAACAAACAGAAAAGACAGACACTTTAGACATTCAAAACCAACAAAAAAAAATCTTGGACTTGCAACACCACCAGACATGCAAACAATTAGATGAAACACACAAACAGAAACACTTGTAGACATTCAACCAACAAAGACAAATACTTTGGACTTGCAAACACCACCCAGGCATGTAAACAAATAGAATCAAACACACAAACAGAAGAAGACAGACACTTTAGTACATTCAAACCACAAAACAAATTTCTTGGTCTTCAAACACCACCCAAACATGCAAACAAATAGATATCAGACACACAGACACGAGAAAGACGACACTCTAGAGATTCAAAACAACAAAGACGAAATACTTCGACTTGCAAACACCACCCAGACAATGCAATAAATAGAATCAAACATGCAAACAGAAAAGACGACACTTTAGACACTCAAACCAACAAAGACCAATTCGTGCGACCTTACAAGCACCAACCCAAACATGCAAACAAATAGAATCTGACACAAACAGAGAAAGACAGTAACACTTTAGACATTCAACCACAAAGTCAAAACACTTGGACTTGCAAACCCCCACCCCAGCATGCAAACAAATAGATCAACACATTAAACAAGAGAGACAAGCCACTTAGACATCAAACGAACAAAGACAAATTCTTGGAATTGCTCAAAAACAAACCCTACATGCAAAAAACAGAATCACATGTAAACGAGAGAAAGACAGTACACTTTTAGACATTCAAACAACAAAGACAAATCTTAAGTCTTCGACTTGCAAACAACAACCCCCCAGAATGCAAACAAATAGAATCAAACACACACACAAGAAAGAAAGACCCAGTTAAAAAAGAACATTCAAACCCAACAAATGTAAGTACTTGGACAGTGCTAACACCAACCCAGACATGCAACAAATAGAATCATACACATAAACATAGCAAACCAGACACTTTAGACATTCAAACGTCAACAAGACAAATACTTAGACTTGTAAAACCCCCCCAGACATCGCGAACAATCGAATCATACGCATAAACAGTAAAACCGACATTTTACGACATTCAACACCAATAAAGACAAGATACTTGGTATCTGCAAACACCAACCCAGACATGCAAACAAGCATCCAAACCACTCGAACACAGAAAGACATACACTTTAGACCTTCAAACCAACAAAGACAGATACTTGGCTCTGTGCAAACAGCAATCCAGACATGCAAGACAAATAGAATCAGACACGCAAACAAGAAAGACAGACACTTTAGACATTCAAACCGACAAGATAATTCTTGGACTTGCACAACCAACCCAGATATCCAAACACAAATAGAAATCAGACACCAAACGAGAAAGACAGACACTTTAGCTTCAAACCACAAGGACAAATATTTAGACTAGGTAAAACACGAGACCCAGACATCAACAAATAGAATCAGGACACACAAAAAAGAGAAACGACAGACACTTTAGACTTCAAACCAACAAAAACAAATTCTTGGACTTTGCAAACACCAACCAGACGTGCAAACAAAATGACTCAGACAACCAACAGAGAAGGACACCACTTTAAGACATTCAAACAACAAGGGACAAATTCTTAGACTATGCCAAACACCAACCGCATACATCTCAACAAATAGGATCAGACATACAAACAGGAAAGATAGACGCTTGACTTCAAACCAACAAAGACAAATTCTTAGACATAAAACCTAACCCAGACATGCTAAACAATAGACTCATGACATACAAACAGAGAAATACAGACAATTCGACGTTCACTACCAAAGACAAATACTTGGACATGCGACCCCAGCCCAGACATGCAAACAAATAGATCAAACACAAAAACAGAGCAAATGACAGACAGACCCTTTATACATTCAACATCAACAAAGACAAATTCCTTGGACTTGCAAATATCAACCCAAGATGCATAACATAGAATCAGACATACAAACATAGAAAGAAGACACTTTAGAAATTCAAACCAACAAGACAAAATACTTGGACTTGCAAACAACACCAACCCAACATGTAAACGAATAGACATCAGACACACACAGACAGACACTAGAGACCACTAGAGATAAATCAAATAGAGATCGCATACAAACAAAGAAAGCACAGAGAGACACTTCCATTCAAAAACCAACCAAGTAGACAAATACTTAGACTTGTAAACCCACCCATGGTATTATCAAACAAATAGAGTCAGACACAAACAGAGAAACGAAGTAGACAACTTTAGACATTAAAAACAACAAAGACAGACACTTGAGCTTGCAAACACACCCAGACTTACAAACAAATAAGAATCAGACACCGACCAAGTGAAAACAAAACTTAGACATTCACCAACAAAGACAGATACTTTCGACTTGCAAACACCATCAAGACATGCAAACAAACAGAGATCAGACACACAAACACGGAAAGACTACACTTTAGACATTCAACCAACAAAGACAGAGACTGTGGACTTGCATACACTCATACCAGACATGTAAACAAATAGAATCAGACACACTAGACAGACACTAGAGACCACTAGAGACAAACAATAGGATCAGACATCAAACAACAGAAAGACAGACACTTCAGGAAACATTCAAACAACAAGACAGAATACTAGAACTTGTAAACACCAGCCCAGACATGCAAACCAAATAGAATCACAGACACTAACACATAGAAAGACAGACACTTTTGGCATTCAACCCAACAAAGACAGATACTTGGACTTGCAAACACCAACCCGTGACATGCAAACAAATTAGAATCAGACACACAAACAGAGAAAGAAAGACACTACCTTATACCTCAAACCACAAAGAACAAATACTTGGACTTGCAAACACCACACCCAGCATGTAAAGGAATAGAATCAGACCCAAACAGAGAAAGACAGACACTTTTAGACATCTCCAAACCAACAAAACAAATCACTATGGACTTGCAAATCTAACCAAGACATTGCATACAATTAGAATCGACACATCAACATAGAACGCAAACAAAACACTTTCTAGACATTCAAACTAACAACAGACAAATCTTAGAGTAGTACAACACACCACCCAACATGCAAATAAATAGAATTAAAACACACAAACAGAGAAAGCCAGACACTTTAGACATTCAAACCAACAAGAAAAAATTATTTGACTTGCGAAAACAACCCAGACATGCAACAAATAGAATTAGACACAACAGAGAAAGACAGAACACTTTAGCATTCAAACCAACACATATCAGATTCTTGGACTTTGTCAAAACCCCCGAAAACCAATAGGACAAAATGAATCGACACACAAACACGAGAAAGGCAGACACTTTAGACATTCAAACCAACAAGAGACATACTTGGACCTTTGGCAAACACACCAACCAAGACCTGCAAAAAATAGAATACAGCACACACAAATAGATAAAAACAGTGAGAAAGACAAACACCAAGCTAGATATCTAAAAATAGATTCAGACTATAAACAGAGAAAGACAGACACTTTAGACATTCAAACCAACAAATAAAATACAAGATTCTTTGGCTTGCAAACAACCAGCCCAGACATGCAAACACCTAGATCAGACACAAAAACAGAGAAAAACTCACATTTAGATATTCAAACCATAAAGACAAAACTTGACTTGCCAAACACTAACCCAGACATGCAAACAAATAAAATCATACACAAAACAAACAGAAAGACAGAGACTTTAGTACATTCAAACCCCCAAAGAAATATTCTTGGACTTGCAAACACCAACTAAGACACGCAAGAAATAGAATCTAGCGCACCAACAGAGAAGACACACACATTAGACATTTCAAACCACAACACAAATACTTGGATTTGAAACACTACCCAGACATGCCAAACAAATAGAATCAGACATAGAACGAGAAAAAACATACACTTATACATTCAACAACAAAGACAAATACTTGGGCTTGCAAACACAACCCATCCTGTAAACAAAATAGAATCCTAAACACACAAACAGAGAAACCCGACAGATACTTTAGAACCTCATTCAAACCAACAGGACGATCTTGGGCTTTGCAGCCCCAACCCAGACAGGCAACAAATAGAATTACACATGTAAAAAAACAGAGAAGACAGAACACTTTAACATTCAACCAACACAGACAAATTCCTTGGACTTACACAACCACAACCCAAAACCTGCCAAACAATAGAATTCTGACACACCGGGAAAGATGACGCTCTTAAGGGCCATTCAACCACAAGACAAAACTTGGAATTGCAAACCCCAACCCTGACTGCAAACAAACTCAAGAATCGCACATGTAAAACAGAGAAAGACAGACAGTTTAGACACTCAAACAACAAGACAAATTCTTGGCTTGCGCAAACCCAAGACATGCAAACAAACAGAATCAGAAAATGTAGAACAGAGAGAGACGACACTTTAGACATTCAAACCAACAATGACAAATTCTTAGGACTTGCAAATCACCAACCCAGACACGCCCCAAACAAATAGAATCAGACACACAAACCAGTGTATGCAAGAGATCAGACACTTCTAGACATTCAAACCACAACAAGGACAAATACTGTCGCGACTTGCCAAACACCAACCAGACATGTAACAACCAATTAGAATCAGAAATACAAACAGGAGAATACAGACACTTTAGACATTCCAAACCATATAACAAGACAAATTCTGTGGGACTGTGGCAAACCACACAGCCCAGACATGCAAACAATCATGAATCAGACACATTAAAAGAGAAAGCACTAGACACTCTTAAGACATTTCAACCAACAACGAACAATTACTAGCGACTTGCAAGACCACCAACCATGACATCGGCCCCAAACAAATTAGCAATCAAAACACTAACAACCCGTAGAAAGACAGAGTACTTTTTGACATTCAAACCAACAACGAGACAAATTCCTTCCGGACTTGCAACACCCCCCCCCCATCCCTTCCCCCCCTAGAATCAGACATGTACCACCAGAGAACGACCTCCCGACACTTCTTGACCTTCCCAGGCGAAGTACAGAGACCCGTCTGCGCTTGTATTGTTTTCCCCACGTACCGACCGAAGCCCTTCCCCCAGAAGCGAGATAGCAATCCGGACACCCTACCGATGTCTAGAGACTAGGCGCTTTTAGCCACTGTACATCCGCGACCCCTACTAAGCACCAAATTCTCTGGACTTGGCAAACACACCAACCCAGGACACATGCAAACAGCAAATATGTTATATCAGACACATGTAAACAGGGGAGGGATAAATGTTTTGGACCATGACACTTTTATACATCTCAAACCAACACTTAAAAAAAAACCTGGACTCACAACACACACCAGACATGGCAAACCACAAAATCATCAAAGGAACAGCGAAAGACAAGACACTTTAGAAATGGGGACCAACAAAGAGGAATTGTGGGAGGGGGTGGGAGACAAGAGGGAAGAAAGTAGCAACTGGGAGACATTGAGATAGACAGATAACATGAGGGACGGGTGGCTGAAAGGGGACACAGACATGTCAAACCAAGTTGGGACGGGGAAATAGAATCAGACACACAAGCATAGAAAGACAGACACTTTTTGGACAGGGGGAAAGCCAGCGCAAGACCGAATCTCCGAGAACTTGCCAACACCAACCAGACCTGAACAAAGATAAGAATACAGACACAGACTATTCACAAATAGTACAAGACTTTAGACAGACAAATCCATTATCAAAGAACAAATTCTTGGACTTGCAAACACCCAACCCCAGACTCTGCAAACAAATAGAATGAAGGACACCACAACAGAGAAAGCCGACAAGCCACTTTAGACATTCAAAACCAAAAAAAAAGGATGGTTGGAGAAACACAAACCCAGGACATGCAAACAAATAGATCAGGGACATAAAACAGAGATAGACAGGAGCACTTTAGACATTCAACCCAACAACGACAATCTTGGGCGTGCAACACCAACCCAGAATATGCAAACAAATAGCATTCAAACAGACAAATAGACAAGACAGACACTGATTAGACATTCAAAACCAACAAAGAAGAATTTCTTTGACTGGACACCAAACAGACATGCAAACAAATGATTAATGACCTACAAACAGAAAGACATACACTTTAAGGACATCAAAGAACAACGACGAAGTACTTTGGACTAGTGCTACACCAAACAGACATGCAACAAATAGTCCAGAAACATAGAAACAAGAGACAAGCCAGCCACTTTAGACATTCAAAGCAACAAAGACAACTTCTTAGACTTCGTAAATACACTTAACCTGCAGACATGTAAACAAATAACAGCGAGACCCATACACAATAAAGGACAGAACTTTAGACATTTCACCCAACCAATCCAAGACAGTGAACTTTGGGACTTGCAAACACCTAAACCAAACATGCAAAAAGAAATAGCATTCAGGAGAATAAAAGACTAGAAAGACCGGACACTTAGACATTTTAGAAAGGCAACAAAGACGATACTTCCTGGACTTGCAAAACACGCAACCCAGCCATGCAAAACAAATGAATCAGATTCAGCAAACAGCGGAAGAAGACAATAGAACACTTTTAAGATCATTTTCAAACCAACAAAGACAAATTCTCTAGGACTCTACAAACAACACCAACCCAGACATCTGGTAAACAAATATGAATCAGACATACAAACAGAGAAAGACAGGACACTTTAACATTTCAACCAAACAAAGGACAGAAATACTTGGGACTTTTGCAAACACTGACATCCCCAGACATGTCAACAAATAGAATCAGACATTACAAAACAGAGAAACACAGACGCTTTAGACATTCAAGCACAACAAGACAAAATTCTTGGACATTGCAAACAACCAACCCAGACAATGCAAACAATAGACTTCAGACAACCAAACAAGAGAAAACAGACGCAAATTAGACATTCAAACCACAAAAACCAATTCTTAGATGCGCAAACAACAAACGCAGACATGTAAAGAAAATAGCATCAGACGACGTACAAAACACGAAAGACCAGACACTCGGACACTTTAGCCATTCAAAACCAAAAAGCTACAAATTACTTTGCAGACTTGCCAAACATTTTTAACCCAGACAGTGCCAAACAGCAAACTTTAGAATGAATCAGACCCACATAACAGGGCCGTCTCGACAGAGAAAAGACGACAGAGACATCTCAAACCTATCTTACAAAGAAGAAATCACATTTCAAACACCAATCCCAAACATGTTTAAACAAATACTAAATCAGACTAATCCATTACACACGAGAAAGTCACCAGACATGCAAACAAATAGAATCAAAATGATCATTCTAGGTGTTCAAACCACCAAGAGATAGGACGAAACAAATGAATCAGAACAGCAAACAGAGAAATGTTTTTAGACAATCGTTTTTCTTGGAGACATTCAAACCCAACAGGGAGAAATATCCATTGGACTTGCAAAACACCACTGTTTATAAAATTTCACCATTGTTCAAACATTGAATATAGAATCAGACATACACACCAGGGAAAGCATGTGACTTTAGACATTCAAAGCAACAAAGACCGAATTCTTGGACTTGCAAACACCAACACAGACATGCAAACTAACTATGATTCACAACAACAAAACAGAGAATCTAGGCAGGCACTTTAACATACAACCAACAAAGGACCAAATTCTTGAACGTTGCAAGACCAAACCAGAGATGCAAACAAATAGATTCACACACACAAATCAGAAGAAAGACAGACTCACTTTAGGACATTGCCAAAACCAACAAAGACAAATACTTGAGACTAAACAAACACCAACTCCAGACCTGTCAAAACATTTGCCGGATTCAGACATACCAAAACAGCGAAAAGAAAAACATTAGATATTCTAAACCAAAAAGACAAAGTCTATGGACTCCCTGTAAACACCAACTCCCAGAATGTAAACAAATAGAATTCACGTTCACATACAAACACAGAAAGTACAGTATAGCACTTCCAGACATTCAAAGTACCAATAAAGACGAAGTCTTCTTGACTGCTTGCAAACACCACACCCATGACATGCAAACCCAATAGATCGCAGACCATTAAACAAGAGAAAACAGAGAACTCTAGACATTGAAACAAGCAAAGACAAATATTGGAATGGCAAACACCAAAAACCAGAGATTGCAAACAAATACAGATTCAGACACACAAACAGAGAAAGACATAGACTTTAGACATTTTTTTTCAACCCCAAAGAACGAATTCTTGGGACTATGCAACACCAAAACCAGGACGCAATGCAAACAAGACATCAGACATATACCAACAGAGAAAGACAGATACTTTAGACATTCAAGACAACAAGACAAATACTTGCGACTTGAAACCCCAAGCCAGACAGTGCAAAAAATGGATAGAAGAAGACGTCATAAACAGAGAAAGACAGGACACTAGTTAGACATGTCAAACCAACAAAGACAAATTTTGCGACTTGCAACACCAACCCAGACATGTCGGACCATGCCAAACATAATGAGATCAAGAACACACAAAACTAGAGAAAGCAACAGACACTTTAGACATTCAAAACCAACAAAGACAAATACTTGTACTTGCAACACCAACCCAGACATGCAAACAAATAGATTCAAACACACAAACAGAGCAATGACAGACACTTTAGACATTCAAACCCACAACAAAGACAAATTCTTGGACTTGCCAAACACCAACCAGACGATGTAAACAATAGAAGTCAGACATACAAACAGAGAAAGACAGACACTTTAGACATACAAACCAACAAAGGACAAATTCTTGGACTTGCAAACCCAACCCAGACATGCCCAAACAAATAGAATCAGACACAACAAACAGAGAAAAGTACACAGACACTATAGACATTCAAACCAACAAAAGACAAATACTTTGCGACTTGCAAACACAACCCAGACATGCAAACAAATAGAATCAGGGCCATACAAAACAGAGCAAAGACAGACACGTTTAGACATTCAAACCCAACCAAAGACAAATTCTTGTAGACTTGCAAACACAAACCCAGAGAAGCCAAACAATAGAATCAGACACAACAAACAGAGCAAAGACAGACCACTTAGACATTCAAACCATAAAGACAAATTCAAACTTGGACGCCCCAAACACCCATTCCAGACATGCCAAACAATAGTAGATGGAAGACACTACAAACATGAGAAAAGACAGGACACTTTAGACATCAAACCAACAAGCACATGGAAATACTGTGACTTGCAACACCAAGACCCAGACATGCAAACAAATAGAATCAGACACACAAACAGAGAAATGACAGACACTTTAGACATTCAAAACCAGCACAAAGATCAAAATTCTTAGCGACTTGCAAACACCATACCCAGACATTTTCATGCACAACATAAATAGATCCAGACACACAAACTAGAGAAAGACAGACACTAATCTTTAGACATTCAACAACAAAGACCGAATCTTAGAACTTACCAAACACCACCCAGACAATGTAAACAAATAGAATCAGACACACAAACAGAAAAGACAGGCACTTTAGACATTCAAAGCAACAAGACACAAGAAACAAAATTCTTGGACGTTGCAAATACTTAATCCAGACATGCAAAGCGCCAGACAAAAACATAGGAATCAGACATACAAACAGAGAAAGACAGACACTTTAGACATTCAAACCAAACAAAGACAAATTTCTTGAGCGACTTGCACCAACACCACCTCAGACATGCACAAACATCAGATCAGACATACAAAACAGTGAAAGACAGAACACTTATAGACATTCAAGACAAGGCACAAAGACAAATTCTTTGGACTTGGCAAAACCACCAACCAGACATTGCCCCAAATCAAATAGGATTCAGAACCATAAAAACAGAGATAACACGGCACGTAGACATTCAAACCAACAAAAGACAACATTTTTGACTTGCAAGACACCAAACCAGACATGCAAACAAATAGATTCAGACATACAAACATAGAAGACATCCACTTTAGCCAATCAAACTAGCGCACGAACGAATTCTTGGGCCCTGCAAACACCAATACCAGACATGCCAAACAAAATAGAATCAGACATTCAAAACAGAGACAGCACGGCACACTTTAGACATTCAACAGCACCAAAGGACATAATTCTTGACAATTTAAAAACAACAACCAGACATGTAAACAAATAGAATCAGACACCAACAAACAAAGAAAGACAGGAAACCTTTAGACATTTCAAGACACCAAGCGAAATACTTGCCACAAAACTGGATTGCAAACACCAAACCCGACATGCAACACCCATAGAATCAGCATACAAACTAGAGACAAGCACACTTAGACATTCAAATCAACAAAGGACGAAATTCTTGGACTTGCAAACACCAACCCCAGAACATGCAAACAAAATAGAATCAGCATACAAACAGAAGAAAAACCAGTACAATTCAGGACATTCACACAACCAAGAAAGGTACGAGATTCTTGGACTTGCAACACCACCAAGCCCAGACATGCAAACAAATTCAGAAGCAGGACAGCACCAACAAGAAGAAAAACAGACACTTTTCAGACATACAACCCCAACAAAGATAAATTCTTCGAACTTGCAAACAACCAAAACAGAAGATGCAAACAAACAGATTCAGACCCACAAACAGAAGAACGACATGACACCTAACCTTAGACACTTCAAAGCAACAAAGGACAAATTCTTGGACTTGCAAAGCACCAAACACCAGACATGCAAACAGAGATGAATCATGGACATACACAACAGAGGAATTAGCAGACTACTTTAGACCATTCAAAGCAAAAAGTACGAATACTTGGGACTTGCAACCACCAACCAGATATGAAACACATAGATTAGAGATTAAACAGGGAAAGACCAGAAACTTAGAATTCAACCACAAAGACACATTCTGGACTTGTGCAATACCAACACAGACATGCAACGAAAGATCAAGACATACAAACAGAAGATAAGAAAGACACCTTTAGACATTCAAACGCAACAAAAGACAAATACTCGGACTTGCAAACCCCAGACCCCAGAGATGCAAACAAACAACTCAGGATTCGATAAAACAGAGATAACGAAAGACCACTTTTGACATTAAAACGCAGCAAAGACAGACATTCTTTGACCTTGACAACACCACAACCAGATTTACGGAAAGTAACATAGATTCAGACACACTAAGTAACAACAAGAGAAAGCCAGGCACTTTAGACATTCAAACCCAACTACGACAAATTCTTAGACTTTAAAAAACACCAACCCCACACCATGCATAAGCAAATTCAGATCGGACCATAAAAACAGAGAAAGACCGAACTACCTTTAGTACATTCAAACCAAACAAAGACACATTCTTGGACTTGCAAACAGCCAAACCAGACCATGTAAACAACATAGGATCAGACACACTAAACGACACTAGAGACACTAGAGACAATCAAACAGGATCTTTAGACATACAAAGAACAACAGACCACTTAAGACATTTCAGACCAACAATAGACAATACTTAGCCTTGTAAACACCACCCAGAGATGCAGAACAAACTAGAATCAGAACATAAACGAGAGAGAAAAAAACAAGACACTTTTAGACATACAAACACACAAAGACAGATACTTGGACTTGCAAACACCAAACCAGGATGCAAACAATCTAGATTCAGGGAACATACCAAACAGAGAAAGACAGACACTTTTAGAAATTCAAAGCACCAAAGGACGAGACTCTTGGACTAGCAAAAACACCAAACCAGACATGCAAAACACATAGATTCAGACATACAAAACAGAGAAAGACAGGCACTTTAGACCATTCAAACCAAACAAAGAAAAACAAATTTCTTAAGGACTTGCAAATCCAAACCGGGATTGCGAAACAAATAGATTCAGACACGACAAACAGACGAAAAAGGGACAGACACTTTGGATCATTCAAAGCAACTAAAGATGAATACCTTCGGACTTGACAAACAACTTTAAACCAGAACATGCCAAACAGATTGATCACAAGACATACCCACAAGAGAACAAAAAAAGGCACTTTAGACATTCAAAACAACAAAGACCAAACTTCTTTGACTTGCAAAAATCACCACCACCAGCAGACATGCATAAACAAATAGATTCAGACGTACATAAACCGATAGAAGACAGACACTTTAGACATTAAAAGCAGCAACGACAGATACTTCCGGGACTTGAAACAACCAAAACCAGGACATGCAAACAAATAGCATTAGACTACTAGAAACAGAGAAAGACATAGCACTTTATAACATTCAAAGCACCAAAGACAAATTCTTACACTTAAAAACAGCAAAACCCAGACATGAAACACAATAGTATTCAGACACACAAACCCACAGAAAGACAGACACTTTAGACATTCCAAACCGACAAAGGTAAATTCTTGACTTGCAAACAAACCAACCCAGATATCCAACAATAGAATCAGACACACAACCAGAGAAAAACATACACTTTAGACATTCAAGCCAACGAAACCACAAATACTTCGACTAGTAATAACACAACCCCAGACATTCAAACAAATAGAATCAGAACACACATAAATAGAAAGCATAACACTTTAGACATTCAAACGCAACAAAGACAAATTCTTCGACTATGCAAACACCAGCCCAACCACTGCAAACAAATAGAATCAGACATCCAAACGAGAAGGACAGGCCCTTCACATTCAACCCAACAAAAACCAAATGTCTTTTAGACTTGCAACCAAGCCAACACCACCCAGACATTCAAACAAATAGGATCAGACATACAAACAGGGAAAGGATAACACTTTAGGACATTCAACCAACAAGAACTCTTAGACTTGGTTGCACAAACACTAGACCAGGACAGGGTAAACAAATAGAATCGACTAAAAACGAGACGAAAGACAGCCATGTTAGACATTCAAACTAACAAACGACAAATACTTGGACATGCAAAGCTCCCAGACTTCAATACAAATTGAATCAACACACAACAGAGAAAGACAGACACTTTAGACAGTCAAACCAACAAGACAAATGCTTGGACTTACAAATATTCAACCCAGACATGCAAACCCCATAGATTCAGACATACAAACGAGAGAAAGACAGACACTTTTAGACATTCAAACCAGCAGACAAATATTGACGTGCAAACACCAACCCAGACATGTAACAAATAGATCGACACACAGCAGCCACTGAGAGACACTAGAGACAACGAAAAAAAACTAAGGAATCAGACCATACAACCAAGAAAGACAGACACGTCAGACTTCAAACCAACAAATCAAATAGCTTAGACTTGAAACACCACTCAGACGTCGCAAGCCAATAAGAATCAGACACATAAAACAGAGAGAGACAGACATTTTAGACATTCAAACCAACACAGACAGTCTTGCGGACTTGCAAACAACACCCAGACTTACACAAATAGAATCAACTCAACGAACCAGAGAAAGACAGACCTTCAGAAATTCAAACCACACTGACGAGATACTTCGACTTGCAAACACCATCCGACCGCAAACAAATAGAATCAGACACACGAACAGAGAAAGACTACACTTTAGAAATTCAACCACAAAGACAGATACTTGGACTTGCACACACCACCAGACAGGTAAAAAAATAAATACGACACAAAAGACAGGACACCTAGCTACACTAAGACAAACAAATAGGAGCAGACATCCCAAACACAGAAAGACAACACTTCATACATTCTACACACACAAAGACAAATACTTAACTTGTAAACACCACCCAACCCAGACAATGCAAACAAATAGATACCAGACACATAAGACAAGAAACACAGACACTTTTGATATTCAACCAACAGAGACAGATAACTTGACTTGCAAACACCAACCCATACTTGCAACACAAATATAATCAGCACACGAAACAGAGAAAAACAGACACTTTCAGAAATTCAAACCAACACAGACGTACTTTGCACTTGCAAGACAACCACCCAGACATGCCAAACAAATAGAATCCGACACACAAAAAGAGAAAGACAGACACTTTAGACATTCAAAACCGACTAAAGACAAATTCTTGACTGGCAAACACAACCCAGACATGCAAACAAATAGAATCATCACACAAACACAAGAAAGAACAGACACTTCAACATTCAAAACCAGAAAACAAATACTTAGACTTGAAACACCAACCACAGACAAGCAAACAAAATAGAATCAGACAAACTGTTTAGAGAAAGAACAGAAAACTTAGACATTCAATACCGGGGGGGGAGACAAAGGACAAATTCTTGGAACTTGCAACACCAACCCAGAACATGCACCAAATAGATATCCGAAAAAAAAAAACACACAAAAAAGGAGAAAGAAGACACTTAGACATTCAAACCAACAAAGACAAATACTTGACTTGCAAATACCAACAACCCAGATATGTAAACAAATAGAATCAAGACAACACCCCGACAGAGAAGACGACACTTTAAGAAATTCAAACCAACAAGACATATAATTGGACTTGCAAACAACCAGCCCATACATGCAACAAATGACAGAATCAGACACACAAACAGGAGAAAGAACAACACCATAGACACTCAACCCAACAAAGAAAAAGTTCTTGACTTCAACACAATCCAGACTCATGCAAACAAACAGAATCAGACATGTAAACAGAGAAAAGGCAGACACTTGTAGACATTCTAACACCACAAAAACAAATTCTTGGACCTTGTAAACGACAACCCAAACATGCAAACAAATAGAATCATAACACACAAACGAGAAAGAAAGACAGTTTAAAAAAAACATTCAAACCAACAAGACAAAGTACTTGACTTGGCTAACACCACAACCCAGACATACAAACAAATAGAATCAGAACACTAAAACAAGAAGACAGACACTGTAGACATTCGACCAACAAAGACAAATACTGCTTACTTTAAAACACCAACGCAGACATGGCAAACAAATAAATCTAGACACATAACATAGAAAGACAGCACTTTAAGACAATTTCAACACCAATAAAGACAGATACTTGGACTTGCAACGACCAAGCCCAGCACATGCAACAAATAGAATCATAGACCAAAAAAATGAAAGACATATCACTTTAAGCATCAAACCAACAAGACAGAGTACTTGGACTTGTCAAATAGCATCCAACATGCAAACAAATAAATCAGACTACAAACAGAGAAAGACATACCTTTACACCATCAAACCAAAGCAGATTCTGGGAACTTGCAAAAACCAACCCAGATATCCAAACAATAGATCAGACACATACACAGAAGAAATGACCAGACACTTTACGCATTCACCATGAAGTACAGATACTTGGACTTGAAACACCCTAACCCAGACATGCAAACTAAGTAAATCAGACACACAAACATAGAAAGACCTCACTTTATACATTCACACCACTAAGAAGAAATTCTTGGACTTGCAAACACCAACCCAGACAATGTAACAATAGAAGTCAGCACACACAAACAGAGAACGACAGAACACTTTAATACTTCGAACCAATAAAGAAAAATTCTTGGACTTGCAAAAACGCAGTCGACAAACCACAGACATGTAACAAATAGAATCAGACACCAAACAGCGAAAGACTGACCTTTTTCGATCATTAAAACCAACAAATACCAATACTAAGACTGATAACACACCAACCCAGACAATTCAAATAAATGAATCATACAACCAACGAGAAGGACAGGGCACTTTATCAGTCATACAGCAAAGACAAATTCTTAGACTTGGCAAACACAACCCAGACCAGCAGACACTGCAAACAAATAGGTATCAGACATATAAATCAGAACAAAGACAAGGACACTCTTTAGGACATTCAAACCAACAAAGACAAACTTCTTAGACTTGCAAATCACCATCCCCCATACATGCAAACAAATAGAATCAAAACCACACAAACAAGAGAAAAGACAGACACTTTTAGACATTCAAAACCCCAAACAAAGACAAATCTTGGACCTTTACAAATATCAACCCAGATACATGTTGCAAAAAAAAAAAAAAAATAGAATCTCAGACACACAAAAGACAGGACACTAGAGACAAAACAAATAGGATCAGACATAAAAAAAAGAAAGACAGAACACTTCAGACATTCAAACCCATTTAATGACAAATACTTCAGACTTGTAAACACGCCAACACCAGCCATGCAAAAACAAATAGAATCAAGACACATAAAACAGAGAGAGGGGAAAGACAGACACCTATTAGACATTCTAAACCAACAAAGACAGATTACTTGGACTTGCAAACACCAACCCAGACTTGCAAACAAAAGAATCAGACTACACGAACAGAGAAATAGCAGACCACATTCAGACATTCACAAACCAACAAAGACATAATACCTTCGACTTGCAAAAACAGAATCACACCAGACCTGGAAACAATAGAATCAGGGACCACACAAACGAGAAAGTACATTTACACTTTTAGACATCCAAAACCAAACAAAGACAGATTACTTGGACTTGCAAAAGACCAGCCCCACACAGACTTGCAAACAAAATAGAATCAGACACACGAACAGAGGAACAGTACAGACAGGCCACTTCAGACATTCAAACCAAACAAACAAGACATATACTTCGACTTGCAAAACAAAAAACCAATCCAGACCTTGCAAACAAATAGAAATCAGACACACAAACAGAGGAAAGAAGAGAAGAAAAAGACATACACTTTAGACATTCAAACCAACAAAGACAGAACAGGATACTTGGACTTGCAAACACCCAACCCAGCAGACTTTGCAAAACAAATAGAATCAGCACACACGGACACAGAGAAAAGAACATACACTTTCTGACATTCACACCAACAAAGACAGACACTTGGACTGCACAACACCAAACCCAGAAAATGTAAACAAATAGAATTCAGACACACATGAACAGACCTACTAGAGGATACAAACACAAATAGGATCAGGACATATATAAAAAAAAAAGAAAAGAACAGACACTTCAGACATTTCAAACCCAACAAAGACAATATACTTCAGACTTGTAAACACCAAACCCAGACAATGCAACACAAATAGATATCAGACACACAAACAGAGAAAAAGGAAAGACTAGACAATTTAGACATTCAACACCAACAAAGACAAATTGCTTGGATCTTACAAATATCAACCCAAAAAACATGCAAAAAAATTAGAATCAGACACAGGACCCAAGACAGACACTAGAGACAAAAACATAATAGGATCAGAACATACAAACAAGAAAGACAGACACTTCAGACATTTTCAAAACCAACAAGACAAACTAACTTAGACTTGTTAAACACACCAAACAGGACATGCACAACAAATAGAATCAGACACATATAAAGGAGAAAGGACAGAGACACTTTAAGACATTCAATCAAACCAACAAATACAGATACTTGGACTTGCAAACACACCCAACCCAGAATTGCAAAACAAATAGAAATCAAGATACCTCGAACAGAGAGCGGGACAGACAACTTCAGGACCATTCAAACCAGCAAAGACAGATACTTCGGCTTGCAAACACAATCCAGACCTGCAAACAAACATAGAATCAGAAACACAAAACTGCAGAAAAGACATACACTTTAGACATTCAAACACCAACAAAGACAAATACGTGGACTTGCAAACACCCAACCCAACATGTAAAACAAATAGAATCAGACACACAAGGACAGGACACTAGAGACAAAACAAATAGGATCATAACAGTATAATAAAAAAGAAAGGACAGACACGTTCAGGAACATTCAAACCAACACATGACAAATACTTAGACTTGTAAACACAAAGCCCCAGAACATGGCAAACAAATAGAATCAGAACACATAAACAGAGAGAAAGACAGACACACTTTAGGAAATTCCAAACCAACAAAGACTAGATACTTGCAACTTGCAAAACACCAACCCCAGACTTGCAAACAAATCTGAAATGCAGACACACGAACAGAGAAAGACAGAACACTTCATGACATTCATAACCAACAAAGTACATATAATACTTCGGACTTGCAAAAAAAACAATCCAGACCTGCAAAAGCAAATAGAAATCCAAGACACACAAAACAGAGAAAGACATACACTTTAAGACATTCGCCAAACCAACAAAAAGACAGATACTGTAGAACTTTTGCAAACACAAACCCATGACATTCAATTCAATTCAATCAATTTATTCGAAATAAAAACATAACACCAAACATTAATAACAATAAAGATCCTCGAAGATAACTTGTTAAGGGACACTCAGAAAAAAAAAATTAAAAGTGAACACTGAAAGAGAAAAAAAAAAAAAAAAAAAAAAAAAAAAAAAAAAAAAAAAAAAAAGAATAATAACATGCGCTAATTAGAGCCAAACTTTGTTAAAAATGGAAATATTAAATTATAACCAATGCAAGCTTTGTGTTTACATTGTTTAATTACAACTTGCAGAAAAGAAACTTGTGGCTAGTTCAACACTGGCGGGGAGGGGGAATTTTTGTTTCCATTAGATTAATAGATTTTGTAAATGGGAGATTGCTGGGCAGGCACCTAGAAACGCATTTAGGAATTTTAAAGGCTCCTACTTGCATTGAACGCGGAGACAAAAAAATGGGGACCCTTCCGAAATATATTTAATATTATAATAGGCGTTAGGAGTTTTGAGGTGGAAGATTATTGTGGTAGGAAATGCGAAAGCAGAAGTAAGCAGCGATAAATTTAGTTTTTGTCTGATTTTGATCAAGTGGAGCTCTATGCCAAAAATTGTAATACAAAACTCACGAGTTGGGATATAGACGGGGGAAGCCGCCAAAAACTGCTTTAATGGCGCGGTTTGTCGGGCAAATTTGAGTTTTTTAATGAAGGACCGTTTGTGTATTTCCCACAAACAGAATCCGCAATAAGAAAAGGTAAGGAAAAATAAAGGAATAATAGGAGGGTAACTAGGATGTCAAGGAGGGAAAGAAAATAATTCACGACGTTTAATCATAGCAACTTGTCCTCAAAATTTTATTGCTGTTTATGTAAGAAAATATGATTAGAGAATAGACAAGTGAATTGAGTCTCAATAAATACTACCAAGAAAACTTGGCAACCTCCACTTGTGGGGATGATTTCGGAGGAGTACCGGAGACCAAGAGGCAGGTTGAAATAAGTCTTTGTCCTTTCTTTTTTCGTTTTTTGTACGGGGGTTCTGAATAACACTATATTTGTACTTTTTTTGCTAGTAATGGTCATTGTTATTCGTTAAGGCACCACGCCATGGACTCTGTTCACGAAGGACTTGGGCTATAGGTTGACTGCCGAAATGGTAGACTTGGTGCCAGTGACCGAAGATTGTTGCTGTCATTCAGCAAATAATACAGGATACACTGAAGGGGGGCCCAGGTCTATAACAAGAATCATTGATATAGCAGGAGAAATAAATAAAATAGGGGCCTAGAACGGAGCCTTGCGGGACATCCCCTCCCGAACAAACAGGTAAGGGCTGAGAGGATACCTCGCACCCAGGGCTTCACACTCTGGGTACCCTTCCAGATAGATAAAGAATCACAACAAGAGAGGGGAACACCACGAATACCGTAACTATTTAATTTAGCTTATCACTAAAATACCTTAAAAAAAAAATTTGCAAATCCGACCATGTCAAAGGCATTAGAAAAAACCAAAAATTAAGCTCCAATACAGTTTTTTTAAGGTCGAGTTTGTGAGCGTATGAACTGTGTGGCGTCAATTAGAAGCATGAGAAAGTTGAGAAATTTTCGGCCTACAAGCCATAATTGGTGAGGCAGAAATCAAGGATTACGGAATGCTGACTGTCAAAACAGTAAAGGGAGACACGGACGGTCTGAAGGATGATTCATCTCGAGTCGACTTTGGATATAAAACAGGAAGAATATGAGATTGGACGATAATTACCTATCTCAGGAAGTTGGATCACCCTTTTTAAAGAACTGGATAACAATGGCTGACTTTAGTAAATCAGGGAAAACCCTCCGTGCGTTTAAAGATAGGTTCGGCAATATGGCTTGTATGGGCATTCGTAGACAAAAGGAGATATGGTCTTCAGGAGCTTGATTACTTAATCCAAGTACAGTCCAGGATGTAAAAAAATATAGGGAGAGAAACGCGATGATTTGAAGTACCCCCACCACCAACCACCACTCATTGCTATCAGTTGGGCAGAAAAACATGGGATCTAATAAGTGAAGCAAGGGAAATACAGCCTGTGACGGAGGGGAGCGGGCAGTCAGTATGAGGAACATTCAAAAAAATAATCATTAAAAATGCATCAGGTGCATGTAAAAGGCATCAATTAATCTACCATTTGTGTCTTTTAAGGCGAAATAGGTAATAGACTTGATTTTCTATTTTTTGAAAGTATATCATGTAGTGGTGGAGCCATATCTTTTTCAGATTTCCTTTGGCAATTGAGAATTTTTGCATATACTAATAATTTTTCTTCGCTTCACGGAGGATTTTAGTGGATAAGTTTTTATACAGTGTTATATAAGTATAATAGGTCAATATCACTACGCGGTCTCTTACCGGCTAACTTATATCCCATTTGCTTTTTACGATATGAGGAGTACAATGAGGCTATGTGAGCATCCAGGTGCAAAATAGGGATAGTTTTTCCGGTTAGGTTTACGAATAGGAAAAGTTGAATGGATAAATCTCACTTAGGCCTTTGCCGCCAAAACCATTGGTGGCAGAACTTTACCTCGTGACAATTTTACAGACATCGGACCAGTCAGTGGTTCTTAGGCAATCGATTTGAAAAATTGGGGGGGTGTTTATATTTGGCAGCAACTGTAGTTTCGAGTAAGAGTGTTGGGATATAATTCGTAGACCGTAGAAGGTAGTGGTTTTGCGAAGGTAGAGACAAGTAAGATAGGAAAATGGTCTGAAAGATCCGAAAATACTCTATTGTGCGGACAGGTGCATTTCCCAGGGAAGTGGATACAAACAATGTTGTCAATTAAATGTTGAAGTTGATCTCACAGGATAGACTCCTACTCGGGGAAAAAAATATGTGGGTAGAGGACCACTCTGCCGCCGGTTACCGATTCAAAAAAAGTTGTCCAGATTCAATAATTTTTACCAACAGTTGAGTAGGTTGCAAATTAAAAGTCCCCAAGCACTATTGCCTTTTTATTATGGGGTAGGTTAATAACAATTAGAAAAATCATCCAAACAGATTACAAAAACATGAGGTCGGAAATGGAGGAGGTTTAATTAAAATGAAGGAGAGTATATAGGAATTTTGGCCCCAGATAACTTATGTCTTACAATTATTGAATAAATACATCTGAGATTTTAGTTGTGTAGAGAAAATAGATTCGCCACTCTGATGAAGCCTGTAATAAATTTACATTCGAACGGATGTAAAGTGGAGATACCCCCAGAACACTTAGTCAAGTCTCCTGGGCTTATGGATTATTTGGTAACCCGGGAAGTTAAAAAATCACTAGTGTCATCATTATCGGAAAGCCATGTCTCTATGTTAATCCTATTACATCAAAAGGGGCAGACAACCAATTAATTGAAATTAAATCTTTAAACTTTGAGCCACTTATTACCGTATCGATTGGCTTCTGATGTTGAAACACAAAGACAACATTAAGGGAATTATTATATTACTAGTTTTTGGCTTCACATTAGTAGCTAAAATCGAAAAATATCAAGGTATTTACAACTAGCATTTTTAAGGTCCCCAGGGGGCATGCTTAGAAGGCGTTGGCATGCTGATTATCATCTATAATCGGGATAATTAAAAACAATGTTATTGGACAGGGATAAAATTAGTTAGATAAACGAAAAGTCCACTTCATTAAATAGTCGTCAGGCGTTTCGATTGTGACTCAATCAGCCATTACTGTTGGCTTAAAAACACTCTCAATTTGAATTTCTTTCTGCTGTCGGAAAACTATGGTACTCCGCCAAAGTCGAGTTTTGCCAAATTCTTCAGAATAATGCATTTTCAGACTGATTGGGTAACTCTAATGATTGGGAGATGAGCATAGAGGTGAACTGTAAAGCTGGCTATTTAAAGTACAGCGTTCTTGATTCATCTTCCAAAGCATATTGGAGAAATTGTGTGAAATCTGTGGGAGTAATTCCAGTAGCTCTTGCGTCGGTCTTGATGTCTTCTTCCCTTGCGTAGGATTTTCCGAAGGCGGGGGTTCCTTCAGGTTTTTTTTGGGCGGGGGGCATCTTGCTATCAAGTGGGAACCATGCATTGAGTTTTGTCTCGGAATGAGATTAGTTCTGAAAACTTTTCAACACTAGGGAAAAAGAAGCATTTGTTTTTGGGGCAAAACTATCCTGGTTGTCCTGGGGGCTTGCTGTTGGCCTGGTGGCGCTGTTGGTTGGTTCAGGGGCTGTTTAGTCCCAGACCCCGCAAGGCTTTCGCCTGAGGCCTGTTTGGGGGATCGGGGGACTGCTTGGTGTCCCTTGGGACCTGTCAATGGCTACAAAAGGGATTGGAAGTTGTTGCTCTTTTTGCTATTCGTAGTATCTGCTGCCTTTGTTTACTATTTGGGACAGCTTTCCTTTTATAGGGACTGGTGTTTGCCCTTACAAGTTAGTACATATTGGGTCAAATTGTGACAGTTGGGACTCATTATGGTCCTTGCCCACATGCGCAAAATCTGTACAAACGTTGGAATCACTCTTTACAGTATTTATCTGAGTGACCAAGCTTGAGACATTTAAATTTACCTGTAATGGCGCTTTTTCTTTGTAAACTGGCTTGAAGATTTTTGTTGGCCAAAGCGGAACACTTTGTCAATATTAAAATTGTCCTTGAAGCTTCAAAAACAACACAGTTTTTAAAGTTTGAGGGTATCACAGCAGTTTTCGCGGACCAAGGGCGTATGAACAATAGAGACCTGGAGATGCATTAACCTTTTCCATTCATCAATGCTCTCCATCAGGTCCGAGTTTAGAAAATGATTTAGGGATAATTGTAGAGCACTAATCTTTGTGTTTTTAATTGGGCTTGGGGGACCACAGGTGGGCTCTGTGACAACCAAACAATTTTCAACACTTTTTTACAGCTCCATAACCTTTTTCACTGATGTGGGAATCGTTTCCAAAAGGATATTCTAGGGATTCCTGATCTCTGTTTATATCAAAAAAAATTATTAAAGTTGCAACGAATGGTCTTTGAAGAGGGAAAACTCGCAACTTTGGTAAGATCACAGGTTGGTAAAAAAAGCAATTATCAGATTGGGGAACTAGTTGACATAATTACGGGGAAATCGGCTGGATTTCTTGAAGAGTTGTTTCGTGGTATCGGTTAGATGTATTATTGCTGAATCTGGTGGACCTCTTTTGCTTCGTCTGGTCTTCTACGCTTAGCCGAGTTACTTACATCTTAAAGCCTTCTTCATCTTTTTTCAGTATCAAGGTGTTGAGCGGGGATTGGAGCATTGTGGGGGGTTGGTATCGATGTTTAGGGTATGAATAACTCTTCAGAGAGGGTCGCTGGTAAATACATTCCGCAGCTTTAAGGGGGGGTTCTAGCAAGGGACTTTTGAAGATGGTTGAATGAAATGGTGACTTACTCATATCCCTTATCAGCGAGGTTGTTTGTGGTAGGCTCCTTTTTTCCCAACCATTTGAGCTATTCCAAACTCACAAGAATTCGAACACTAATTAGAAATTATTTCCACAATAAATTCAAAAAATAATCAACAATAACGAGAAATAGTACCAGTAATCTGCGTGTTAGTGTTTACTCTAATCCAGTTTGCAAAAAAATTTAAATATTCACTATTTTAACAAGTTAAATAGTATTAATGGAGTCCAACCTTAGTCAAAATACTCCACAAGTCTTTTATCCAAGACACGGAATATATTCACGTTTTTGTTTCACCAGGTTAGGTTGTGCAAAAAATTGATGGTCATCAAGATTATGAATAATTCACAAGAGAAGTCTTATTCAAAAACATGAATTGAAATCACGTTATTTAGTACACAGGTTAGGTTGCGAAATTACAGGAATCACATCAGAAGTGTCTCCTCTGAAACTCTCAATCGAAACTCCAATCGACTCACAATCGACCTTGCAAACAAATAGAATCAGACACACTGACACAGAGAAAGACAGACCACTTCAGACATTCAAAACCAACAAAAAAAAGACAGATACTTCGACTTGCAAAACCAACATCCAGACCTGCAAAAACAAATAGAAATCAGACACACCAAACAGAGAAAGACATACAGACTCTTAGACATTCAAACCCAACAGAAGACAAATACTTTGAGACTATGCAAACACCAACCCAGACATGTAAAACAAATAGAATCAGACACACACAAGACACGACACTAGAGACAAAACAAATAGGAATCCGACAGACATATAAAAAAAGAAAGACAGATACTTCAGACCATTCAACCAAACAAAGAAAAAATGCTTTAGACTTGTAAGATCGTCCAACCCAGACATGCAAAAAACTAGAATCCCGACACAATAAACAGAGATAAGAGCAGACACTTTAAGACATTTCAAAACAACAAAAGACAGATACTTGGGACTTGCAACCACTCAAACCCAGCCACTTGCAAACAAAATAGAATTCAAAACAACCATGAACAGAGAAAGGACAGGACAATTCAGGACATTCAAACACACCAACAAAGACAGATACCCCCCTTCGACTTGCAAAACCAATCCAGATCCTGCAAAACACATAGAAATACAGGACACACAAAACAGAGAAAGACATACACTTCTAGACCTTCAAACCACACAAAGAAAGATACTATGACGTGCAAACACCAACCCAGATATTGTAAAACAAATAGAATCAGACCACACAAGACAGACAACTAGAGACACTAGAGACAAACAAATAGGAATCCGACACACAAACCCAAAAGAAAGACCAAGACACTTCAGACACATTCAAACCAACAAAGACAAATACTTAGACTTGTAAAACACCAACCCAGAACATGCCAAAAAATTAGGAATCAGACACATAAACAGAGAAAGACAGACACTTTAGACCCCCATTCAAACCAACAAAGACAGATACTTGGACTTGCAACACCGAGTTAAAGTGCCGTCAAAATCTTCAACCCAGACTTGCAAACAAATAGAAGCAGACACACGAAACAGAGAAAAACAGACACTTTAGGAAATTCAAAACCAACCAAAGACAGGTAATTAGAACTTGCAAACACCAAATCAGACAGCAAAACAAATAGAATCAGCACGCACAGTACAGAGAAAGACAGACACTTGAGACATTTCAACACCGAAAAAGAGAAATTCTTGGACTTGCAAACACCACCCAGACATGCAAAAAACAAATAGAATCAACACACAAAAACAGAGCAACAGACATATACCTTACGACATTCAAACCAACAAAGACACAATACTTGGACTTGCAAAATACCAAACCCAGCACATGTAAACAAATACTAATCAGACTACACAAAACAGAGATAAGACAGACATTTTAGACATTCAAAACCAACAAAGGACAAGATACTTTGTGGACTTGCAAACACTAAACCAGACGATGCAAACCAATAGACATCAGACACACAAACAGAGAAATGGACAAAACACTTTAGAACATATGAAACCAACAAATGACAAAAGTCTGTGGGACTTGCAAAACAACCAACCAGACATATATAAAAAAAAGAATCAGAACACACAATACAGAGAAAGAACAGACACTTTCGACATTCATAATCACCCAAAGACATATACTTGGACTTGCAAAGCAATAAATCACCAAAACAACGAGGCTGAACATCCTGCGGCCCGTCCAAAACTGATAAACCGACAATACATAAGAAATTCACGAAGGCCTGGCAGCCGGCAAATAAATTTTTAAAGTTGGGTAAATTTCTCGAAACAGTATATACGTGGAGAATATACCAGCTCAAAATTCTTACTTGCATGATTTTGTAGAACTCTTATTGGTTTTGGGGTTAGAGAAAAAATATGAGAGCCAATACTGTGAACAATATAAGTATATTCGGGTGCATTAAGGGAAAAATAGCATGATGGCGAAGGACAGAATTGCGTGAAAACAATGTCTGGAGTTTCTTCATTATACCGAGACTTCTGCGCAGAATTTTGCTAGTTCAAAGTAACATGTTCCTGAAAAGATAGAGTTTCATCTATTACAATCCACAGGTATATTTAAAAAGAACGCAGCCCATTTTATAAACGCCATGTGGCATATCTAATTCCTGTGATCCATGGGTCAAAGTTTGAATGATCGCGAGAAGGAAAATATAAAGTTATGACCATAGCACATGTTAATCCTTAATTTATTTACCCTCAGCACATGCTATAATTCTATTAACTGGTCCTTCATGGAAGCGAAATCTGCAGCAACTCCGCTGTCTTAGCTGTGCTAATGGCTGTTGTGTCATCAGCAAAAAGTAAAAACCGTTTCATTAGTCGGGTTGTCACGTTAATATCATTTTATGCATTATAGCAAAAATTATTTAGACAATTTATGGTAAAATCATTAATATAAATATCAAGAATAATATAGAAAACCGAGAACTGATCCTTGCGGAACACCTATTTCAAATACGTTTTTTTTAGGGGGGGGGGGGGGAAAGAAGACAATCACTTAGTTTGGACATAGGCTAACTGATAACACATTACTTAAAAAACTGCTTAAAAAATTTCAATGATTACCAGCCATCAAACCATTACACCTCACACTTCTTAAGTAGAAGTTCATGATCCACCAGTCTCGGAAAGCCTTTCATCAGATCTAAAAATATAGCCAACTATTTTGAAACCTCCATCTAATGCATCATTAATAATAGTGGAGAAAATAAAATCATCGCCTGTTCCGTTGTCCTTTGTGTCTACGGCACCCCAAATTGTGACTCTACAGTAGTAACTTATGATACTGCCAAAAAACTAATCATTCTAATACTAAAACACTTCTCTAAAACACGGGAATAATCTGGTAAAAACAGATATCGGTCTAGAGTTTCCTGGGGGGTTCATTTTGAATACCACCCTTATGAGTTAGGGGTATACGGGCAAGGACAAACTTTAAAACAAGCCAGTCCTGGGAATTTTCCTTGACGAAAAACCACTCATTAATTAACGCCACCGAAAAACTTCAGCTATAACAGGACAAAACCCCACTTCTAGAGTGTTTTTTAGTAGTAATATGGTCGCTAACCAGATGAATTTACTACGAAACCAGAAATAATTTTTGTAATTTGCCATCAAACTGTTCTTAGAACGTCTAAGGTGAAGAGAAATCTAAGGTGTAAAATTGAGTCACAAAAAAAGAAACTAACAACAAATACAAAGGAACTTGAGTATAGTAATTATTGCAAATTACCGCCTTATACAACATTTTCCCTGGAAAAAGCTAACCGGACGGAAACTCCTCATTCTACGGAATGTTTACCCCTCTCCCCTAAAAGTTGTAAGTCTAACACTTCCAAATAAACAATTCGGGAGTGAAGGCTCCAAATTGGTGATTGGCTACAACTTTTCCAATAAGAAGGTGGGAGAGTATAAAACTATTAAAGTGGACTGGTATCGTAAAAATGAACTTATTTCTAAAATAATTTCTGCTATATCAATTTATCATACCGAATGTTTTGTTCGATTGAAACTTCTTCAGCAAATATATCTGAAATTAAGTATGCAGAGTACTAACGTTTTTGAAATTAAAATGTTTCGGAAAATAATATTAAATATTTTAGAGATGACATTGCACATCTTTAGGAAGTAAGCACTATTTTCTTAGATGGCGAAAATGTAAAAAACAAGTCGTCAAGAATGGAAAATGGAGATATTCTTGCTTTTTAGTACTTATTTTAAAGCTTTTTTTTCTTTCTTTCTTTTTTCTCGTTTACAGGTAAAGATGCTCCTGGAATTGAGCTGCTGGAAGCCATTAATTATGCCGAGATACAATGGGCGTGACTTTTTTCTTGTTGATACTGCCGGTCGTATGCAGGATAACGAACCTCTTATGAGGGCGCTGGCTAACAGGTGAGCATGTAGGTTTTTCTATTCCTCCTTTTCATTTGACAGAAGTAATTTGTGTTCAAGAGCTCATAGAGCCCATACAACTGTATTATATTTCCTTAAAAAGAATTTACTAGGAGCTAGCCCGTCACTTTTTTGTATCACCAAGCTGTCTGTGATGGACAGTTGGTCACACTTCTCCGCTAGTCCAATCTACTCAGAGCTAACACTCTTCGCTTTTATCTTTTTATTTTAAGTGTTTTCTTATGAAAAGCCCCGAACAATCTCAATCGAGAAGTTCACATTTTCATAGAATCACTCTAGTATTAATAAGTTCTTGAGAAAAAGCAAATAACTTTTGATTATAACTTCCTTGTGTTTCTCGTTTCAAGATGTCAAAGAAACTCTAAAAATAACGGACTGTTTAAGTGTGGATCTTCCCAAACAGCGCGTGCTCTACGGTATTAATTTAAAATTATACATTGTATTATTATCAACTATACCGCCAAAAAGGGGCAAAAGGGACCCTTTTTAAGTTTTTTTCTTGTTGCTTGTTATGGGTATTCTCGATTTTTGAGCAAGAGCTTCGGTCTTTACTTTTTTTTTTTTGGATCTTAAGGCGAAAGTCTCTAATTTTACCATCCGGAATAAGGGTTTTAAGCTCCGTTTAGAGAAGATGATAATATTAGTTTAAATATGTTATGCATGTTAGAGAGGAAAAACATATTTATGTTTGCTGTATTTTGAACCTAAATTAATTAACAGAAAAGGATTCTTAAGCGGGGTTCTAGACGTATTTCTCAATAAAAATTTGTGAGACAAAAACAAAACTAGTAAAAACTATGATAATGATTGTTTTTAATTAAACATTTCCTTGGAAGACACAGCATTGACGCCACCACTTTGCACCATTCCCTGCATACAATCTCGCATAAAAAATTTCAGGAATATATAGACATCTTCTCTCATTTTAGAAGGTAGAATGCGTTTGAGAGCATTCCTACTTATACGAATCGTTCCCCCCCCAAAAAAAAAAAGGCGAAAATGTTCTACTTTTAAATTTTAAAAAGGCAGACATAGTTTGGTTTTAGAAAGGATGTTTGATTGAAAATTCCAGTTTGGTTTAAAATCCTTTTCACTCTGCCTTAGCCAAAGCTTAATTCTTTTGAATTTTTTTGTGTCATGGTCGGGCTTATTCAGAATTTTTTCCTTGTTATATCTTTGTTCTAGATAAAAGAGGAATTTATAATCTTCTTGTGCTACGGGCCTATTATAGCTTTTTCGAATAACAGTTTTAGTTTGGAGATTGGCTTTGCCCTTGGATCAAGCCATTTGCAATAAGAACTTTATACACTTCTCTGGCTAAGGCTTTGAACAAATGAATTGCCAAAAGAAAGTGAGTTGAGTTTTCTTCTCCCAAGTTCTTTTTTAAGAGAATCAAATATTTATGAGGCATTTCTGCAACTGCTAAATTCTCTAAAAACAAACTGGAACAAAGTTTGGCGGCTTTTTTAGTAGTGAATGTTCGACGAACACCGAAATAAATAAACAAACGAATATAATTTCAATATAATGCCAAAGTTAGTAGTATTAGGATCCTCCTATCAATAAGTCATTCCAGTGCTCTTAAATGTTATAGGCTTTTGGCTTTGTATTAATCTACTTACTCCGTCCCTTATCTCAGAATGGGATACACCCTGCCTGACCTGGCTTCATAGTTTTGTCAGGGGTCGATCTTTCACTATCGTTGCCTAACCAGATCCATGACTTCAAATTGAGGCCTCAAGAGTTTTCCTGAGGAGTGATGTCCCTTGAGGAAATTACAGCCTAGTCAACGCCTTAGCATTGCACTGGATTCTGATTAATACGATAATTGTTATGGGTTTTGTTTGTTTTTAGGCTGATTAAACTCTGTCTAGCTATTATGTTCCATCTCCCCATTGCGTATAACATTTGTAGCAATGTATCTAAATATGTCTAATGAGACTACTTTGGAGGTAATAGACTTGAGACTACTTGTACAGGAAATGTTCATTTGATCTAGAATTCAAGTCGCCTCTTGTTCCAGACTTATTTGAAACTGAAATTTGGGAAGGTTACTTACTTTCGCGGGAAAGCCATTGTGCTAGTACACTCCAGAATGAAAAGTCAAAAAGAGCTTAGTAGGAAGCAGTTGAATATTAAATTGGAGAGTCCAAGATTGGACAATGTAGGGATGAAATATTTTAGGAAAAGTTTGCGGAAGTACCAGATGGTGTCCTAGGGAAGCAAGTTAGAAAGGCAGCTAGAAATATTATCGGAACGCTGTTTAAGCTTGGTAGAAAAGGAGATGGGTTTGTACGAGGACGGCATATTAGTGATAGGTCATACAAGAAAAGTGGAAATTAAATGGAAGTAGAAAATGCCACCAAAGTATGAATTCAGAAGAGTATGAAGTGGACGCTATAATATACATTACCGAGGGTCTTGAAGACATAGTCAGACGGTATAATAGCAATGTTGTATTTGCATCGTTCAAACTTGGATCGAGAAAGTAGTCAGTTGGGACTTGTTGCGCAGTTAAGATGTTAAGTTCTTAATTAATATATGAAGGGAAGTTAAGTTTAAAAAGAAAACAGGTTGAGACATTTTGAGAATATGCTAAACTGGGTAAAGTCCTGTAGAAGAAAAACATCTGGAAAGAATGGAAAAAGTTTGTGAGACTTTCGATGTGAAGGAAGGTACTAGTTTGCGAAGAGAGTTAGAGGACTCTTATAAAACGATTAAGAAACACCTAAGGTCTCAAATTCAGACACAGTCATGGTTAATAACTTTTTTTTTAATATGGTGGTTTTAAAGTTAGAGATAAATTACTTAAAATCATGAATATGATTTTTTAAAAAGGGGGAAAGTTGCGAGTTTATCACATTTTGCGATTTTATCAACCTTTAACTTGAGCCTTTTCATAAGAAAATGTGACGTAAGTGAGTGCGGCAAATATAGAGGCATTAGCCTGGTTTCCATAGGAAGGAAATTACTCTGTATGATGGTCTTGTAAACTTAGAGGTGCTATAGATACAGTTTTTGTTGAGAAAAGGACGGTGTGGGTTTTAGGAAGGGTATAGAGGATGCATCACCAAATTTTCAATTCTTAGATAATAAATGAGAAGTGTGTGTCCAGTCAGGAAACATCTTTGGTCCTCAGTTTTATAGATTATGAGCAAGCGTTTGATTAAGTTTTAGAAGAGCTCTAGTGAACGGTCCTATATTCTGTAGTATGGAATATCAGATAAACATATTAAAGCGATCAGTGCTATGTTCAAGAATATTATTGCTGCGGTTAAGGAAAAGGAAATGATGGCTCAGGGTTAGCTGGTTTTGTATTAAATAAGGGAGTTAAGTCTGATATATTTGCGGTCTATTTCCATTTATATATGGTCGTTTTGATATAGACTTGTTCATATTGAACTTGTCACTGGGTATGGAAAAAAGCATGAAAATCAAATGGGAAGGCAAAACCTTGACTTAGATTGTTGAACCTAGCGTCCGTAGATAAAAAAAAAAATTTTTTAAACAAATGGGCTGTTGGAGGTTTCAAGGGCTCGAGGGTGCAAGAATAAGCTCAAAAATTAATGTGCACAAAGGCTTAGTTGCTAGACTAGACATAAGTGAGGGAGAAGACCGTTATGTTGGGTTTTAATATTTTATTTATTTTACTTAAAACTACTAAACTAAAAATTAAAAGTAATCCCCAATGTAAGGGCAGAGCTCGCAAAGTGACCATCTCAGAGGCAACGCTGTAGCGTTGCCTATAGTAAGGGCCATAATTACGGCTCCAATGTGTTTTTATTATTCTATTTATTATTTTTTTTTCCCAGAGGCACTTCATATGGGAAGGGTTTCGTCGTAGAAGCTTCAAAAGGGGACTCATTCTGATTAGAAATCGAGAGTTCTAGTGAATCTAGAATCGAGAGTTCCCTTTTTATAGTCGAAAATGATTGGAGGGCAACTGCTCCCCCACCCACAGCCCATTCCTTCCCCCAAACACATCCAATCAAAATTTTTGAGATGGCCATTTTGCTCAGCGTAAAAGTGGTTGATTTCCAGATTGAAAATATATTTTTGAGAAGGATACTCCCCCCACAACCCTCAGGGCAAGGGGTTTTAAGTGTATGCCCTGGGGGCATATAAGGTTTTAGATAGAAGGCGTTGTCGTAGATAACTTCAAAACAGGCTCATTCGATTGGAAATTAAAGGGCTAGTGCCCTTTTTATAGTCCAAAATAATTGGAAGGCAACTAGCCCCCCCCCCCGCCCCATCAGCTTTTCCCCAAACACCATTCAATCAAAATTTTCAGATAAGCCAATTTTTTCAGCGTAGTTCCGGTATCCAGATAGCAAATATGTTTTTGAGGAGGACTCCACCCCAAGAACCTTCAGGGCAAGGGTTTGCCTTTTTAAGATATGCCCTGGGGGCCATATAAGCGTTTTTATAGAAGGTATTATCCTAGAAACTTCAAAAAAGCCTCATTCGATTGGATATTAAAAAGGGATAGTACCCTTGATTTTTAATAGTCAAAAGTGATTGGAGGGGCATACTAGCCCCCCACACCCATCATTCCCCCAAACACATACCAATCAAATTTTGAGATAGCCATTTGTTTCCAGCGTAGTTGATTTCAAATAGAAAACAGGTTCTTTTGAGGAGGACAACTAGCCCCCACAACCCTCAGGGCAAGGGTTTTAAAGTTAGCCCTGGGTGGCATAAAGGTCTTTTAATAGAAGGTGTTGTCATAGAATACTTTCAAAAAAGGCTCATTTCGATTGTGGAAATAAAAGGGTTAGTTCCCTTTGCTGTAATAGTCGAAAGCGATTAGAGACGGCAACTAGCCCCCCCCCCCAGCGCCCCATCATTTCCCAAAACAACCATCCAATCAAACGCACTTTTGAGATAGCCATTTTGTTCAGGTAGCTGATTTCCAGATAGAAAATATTGTTTTTGATGAGGACCACTCCCACCACAACCCACGAGTGCAGTGAGAAGTTTTAAGTTATGCCCTGGAGGCATATAAGGTTTTATAGAAGAAGTTGTCGTTGTGAAACTTCAAAACAGGCACACTTTAATTGGAAAATCAAAGCGGCTAGTGCCTTTTTAATAGTCGAAAGTAATTTGACGGGCACTAGCCCCCCCCACGCCCATCATTCCCCCAAACACCTCGCAATCAAAATTTTGTAGATAGCCATTTTGTTCAGTGTATAGTTGATTTCCAGATAGAAAAATATGTTTTTGAGGAGGACAATCCCCCATACAACCCTCAGGGCAAGGGGTTTTTTAAGTTATGTCCCTGGAGGCATATAATGTTTTGTATAGAAGGCGGTGTCGCCTAGAAGAAGAAACTCCAAAAAAGGCTCATTCGATGGAAATTACGAGGGATTAGTGCCGTTTGTAATAGTTGACAGTGATTTGAGGGCAAACTATCCCCCCTCTCACGCCACCTTTTCCCACTAAACACATCCAATCAAAATTTTAAGTCACACCCAGTCATTTTATTAAACGTAGTTTTAAGTTCTGGAAATTAGGTCTTTGAGGATTACAAGTCCCCCAAAGCCCTCAGGTTAAGGGTTGTAAGGTTTAAGGATTCTTCCGAATCCTTCATATTCCATATTATTTCTTATGGAAGGGATGCTAGTATAAACTTTAGAGAGGGCTCATTTGATTGAAAACTGAAAGGTTCTTGTTCACTTTTTAAGAGTCAAAAGAGATTAAAGGGCAACTAGCCCCCTCTCCCTCCTCCACGCCCTAAATGCATCAAATAAAAAATTTTAGATAAATATTTTGTTTAAATAGTTCAAAGTTCGGATAACAAAAAATCCCGTGTCGAAACAGCCCACCATTGGGCCCTCACGGCGTAGGCATTGTAAGTTATGCCCTGGGTGTTATAACTTATTAAGCCCAGGGGGTTTATTACTTATATGGGAAGGGGTTTTGTATGGGAAGGCAGGCATATAGGGAAATCTATTATAATTATCCAATTTTACAAGGTTAACAATACATTTACTCTGTGGTAGATGCAAAAATGCCTTGCTTCACCTATTGGCAAACAGAAATTTCCCGCTATAAGGTCAATTCCAAACAGTCGTGATCCCTTGAGTCAGCAAGTGAAATGGTCTAAACCCCCTTATTGGAGCAATTTTTTTCACATCCATTTATTGTTGTCAATGGCTGTCCACAAGTATCATGCAAGCTGTCTATTGTTCATAATATAAGGTTTTTATCAAAGAGGTAAATCCGTATAGACTTTGAAAAAAGACTCATTCAATTTAAATTGAAAGTTCTAGATCGTGTTTTTTAAAGTCATCAAGAATAAACCTGACGGACAGTAAGCACCCCCCCCCCATGCCCCAAAAAGTAACTTGAACTCACTTTTTGGAATCAAAAACGAACAAAGATTAATTTAAAAAAAAAACTTTCCGACAAAAACAGTTTTTCAAAGAGCAAAGCAACAAAGGCCATTTAAAACTTAAGCTCGCGGCAGGATAAAATACCTGTTAAAAATTCAAACTCAAAACGACCAGAAATTACTATTAAAGAATAAAATGAAACCCAAAACGAACAGAAATAAATAAACAATCATAGCAAAAAACATACGACAAGTTAATAATACAAATGAATAAATAGATCTTAAAGCGAGTAATGCTTAGATTGAATATGAAAATCAAGCTTAAAAGAAAACAAATATTTTGCTATTAAAGTATAAATGAAACTTAAAACAAACAGAAAATTAAATAAACAATAAATGCAAACAAACATAGCAAGTCTATTATTAATGTAAATAAATAAATAAATCTTATTCAAAACGAGTAAAACTTAAATTGAATATGCAAATCAAGTTTGAATCGAATAAAAATAACCTACAAACAAGAGTTTGGTCGTGCATCGTATCACTGCAGAAGCCTAAACCCTACTGCGTCATTGGCACCCTTACTGAAAACGAATTATATTACAAATGTTTTCTTTTGTACTTAATATTGCAAAATAATATTAAAATTACAGTAAAATTTTGAACTGATGAGGCTTTTATCAACTAATATCATTATGCATCACGATATTCAGTTGAATTTATTAGTTCTTTTCAAGATTGGTCAAGAGAAAAATATAGTTTCACTGCAAGCAAAATTTTGATAACTGCCCCCTTCCTTAACTAGAAAAAACCTAAAGCCTTCTGCGTCATTGGTGCTTCACTGAAAAACGAATTGACTCGTATATTACAAACGTTATTATTTTCCAGTGTTCTTACAGTATGCCAAAATGAAATACAAAATTACGTGAAAAAAAAAATCTTGAACTGATGGATCTTTTAACCCAATTAATATAATCTATATATCTAATATTACAATTTGATTTTGTTTATATTTTCCAGACTGTTCACAGTAACTCAGATAGTTTTGCCCATATTTTTGTAACTAATCGTGTTAGTTTGTTATGAAAAAACATTCTATGGTGCCTTTCTAGGCATTTTCTATTTGTGAGCGGAAATTCTGCACCTCAAAACTGTGTGGAACATGGTCCTTTTCTCTTGCATGAAACACCCAAAAGTGATAATCAAAAAATGTCAAGTTTCGGAAGTGTTTCTACCATTCTCCAAGCCAGTAGTGCCATTGGTTAGTTTTTGAATCCGCATGGTCAATGTAGGGGGTGAAGGGCAGGCGCTTAATTCTCTCGTAAGCAGCACTATTTCGTCGTGGTATGGTTTCATCACATTTTCAACATCTCACCCTGGCGTCGGGACTATTCATATAATCTACGCAGCATAAAACTACCACCGAAGCAGTATCAATAAATAAATGAAAGCCCAAAAACGAAACAAAAAAAGAAATAAAATATTAGATTCAAAACTCAATAACGAGCATAAATTAATGTGATTAGGGTTCAAAACCCCTATGCTTTTTCTAAAAGCCCAGAATAATAATTTGTACTTTACTTGAAAAAAAAATTCACATATGAGTCTACTGAAAAAAAAAAAAAATTGGCGATTGTCAATTTTAATATATTACATATGGCCTGATATTATATTCGCTAAAATCTTAATTAATTTTGGATTTCTTAAAAGTTACAAAAAGTGAAAATATTTCAAAGAATTGTTTTTCAGTAAAGCGCCAATGACGCAGTAGGTTTTAGGCTGCTGGTTGCAGGTGACACGATACCCAAACTCTGTGTTTGTGTTATTTATATGCCCCCCCCCCCCTGATTTTTCAGACTTGATTTGAATATTTCAATTTAAGTTTTCAATCGTTTTTAAGCTATAATTTATTTATTTACATTAATATATAATTTGTATGTCTGTTTGCATTGTGATTGTTTATTTAATTTCTGGTTTGTTTTAAGTTTCATTTATACTTGTAATAACAAAACATTGTTTTTTCGTTTTAAGATTGATTTTTCATGTTCAAATCTAAGAATTACTCGCTTTAAGAGTCCTATTTATACATTTATATTATTACTTGTCGTATTTTTTTGCTCTGCTATGATTGTTTATTTCAATTTCTGTTCGTTGTTTGGGTTTCCCTTATTTTTAATAGTAATTTCTGTTCGTTTTGAGTTTGAAATTTTAAACCAGGTATTTGTACTCTTCATGAGACTTAAGTTTAAAAATTGCCCTTTACTTTTCTTTGAAAAAACTTATTTTTCGGAAAGTTTTTTTAAATTAATAAATAAAAGATCTATAAATATGGGATACATCTCGTCATAATCATAATAATCAGTCAAAATTGATCTTGTCTTAGCCAAAAAAAAAACATTAACAAACCAAAAAAAGGCTGGGCACGAGGGGCATGATTAGAGAACCATCTTACAACATGAGGACACTAAAATAGAGACACACACAAAGAACAAAAGTATGATATATTAAGGA
This sequence comes from Artemia sinica, assembly GCA_027921565.1. Taxonomy (NCBI): domain Eukaryota; kingdom Metazoa; phylum Arthropoda; class Branchiopoda; order Anostraca; family Artemiidae; genus Artemia; species Artemia sinica. Next base: position 21,739 of record JAPEVW010000602.1, on the reverse strand, counting down.
TAAAACAATTGCCCAGTAATTCAGTTTAAGAAGCAACTTGAACAGTAGTAAAATCATTTTTTAAGACGCAGAATGAATTTTTTGTTCACACCAATACATTGACCAAATAGTTTTAGAAAGTTTTTAGCAGTAACATTGATCAATATGATTTGAAAAAAATAACACAAAGGGACAGTCCAGAGAAATTCTTAAAATTGCGATATGAATGGACATCCTCCGTACATTTTGATGCTCACGAAAGTTTATTTTCATTTTATCAAAAAAGAATTTCATGATTGATTTAAAGTTTTCAGAATGCTTTTCAAAAACATCACTAGGAAACAAGTAGACACAAGGATTTGCTAGTTAAGCAAACATTTATTTCTAATAAAAGAACTGCAATTGCTTTTTGGGGTCGAATGGCTTAGCCCCTAGATCGGAAAGTGATTGATATTGATAAAAATAAAAAAAATTCTCCAAATTATAGAAAGCCTTTGTTTTAAAAATTATATCTCGAGCTAAATACCTTGGGATAATGACAATAAAATTGTAAACAGGAAAAATAATTGTTTTATATCAGCTTTTTACTCTGTTAAGAAATCTATTACCAAATAAATAACAAAAAATTTAAAAATATAAGTAGTAACCACCTAATGGAATTTGGCGTAGACCTATATAGCAATTTTCCATGTTATTTGCGTAAGAAACGTATAGCAATTGGTACAACTATTCAATTAGAAGCTTGACAAGAAAGCCTTTTCCAAAGACTCTGAATTCAGAGCTCCCTCACATTCCGGGCGAACCAGATATGTTTCTAGGCCAACCAGACATGGTCCCTTATACTTTTTGATGAATTGTCTTTCACTTGATGAAGACAAAAACCCACCCTCAAAAAAAATGAAAAAAAAAAACCCAAAAAAAAAAAACGACAAGTTTTTCTTGACGAAAGTTACCAGAATTTCTGCGATATCAAGGTATATACCGGGTACTATAGGGCAATTACAATTGGCTTCTACCACGGGGCAGGTCAACTATTACTATAGACGATACAAGACTTGTTCAGGACATGTTTTTTTCCAGGCTTCAATGCCAAAAAAATAGAGATCATCAACATTGCCTATTCAAAGGTTAGTGTGGCAATTGAAAACTGTATCAAGTTAATTTTTATGCCAGTTTTTTCTAAACCAGTATTGTCCTATAACTTAATTTTACGTAGGTTAAACTTCCGATGGTTAAGAAAGCGTAACAGGTAATTAAAAGGGATGAAGGAATGGGATGCTATGAATTAGACTGGTTTTTAAGTTGAAAATTGTGACGTAAAAATAACCTCTATTTGCGAATTTTTTGCGCAAAAGGTCATTTGCGTAAAGGTAATTGGCGTTTTGGTTAACAAATGTCTCACGGGTAATTAAAGGAATGAGGAATCGGGAATATGCTTTCATCAAACAATACACAAGAGAATATGTCTCAGATACTAATAGATTTGACAGACTACAAGAGACATGTGTAAACAGGTATTCAATAGCTTAACTTGACAAAATCTAACGATAGGAAATGACATTGTGACTTGACCTAGCTTTACCTCGTATATGTCAATTTAAAATAGGATCTAACCGTTCCCTTCGTTCCCGCAATTTCTGAGGGGCAGGGGGAGTGGTAGGACGAGGTGGGAGGGGAGTCAATTCTCTCTGAGGTATCAAAACGTACCAATTCATGCGATCGTAGCTCTATGTTTGGCTCGTTTTAAATTAAGTCAGCTTGTACTGATTCATTTGGTGTTAAATAAAAATCTGAATCTGGAAAATGAAAAAATAAAGTTATTTAAACAAAATGTAGCGAGGAGGGCTGTGGCAGGGGGAAAAGGGCTGTCAACGATTGCTGCTAATTAAAGAAATAGTAGGTCCACCTCAGGAATTGTTTGCATGAGGGTTCATGTTAAAGGAGGAGTTCACTTGCAAGAGGGTTCAGATGGCATGGGGGGTCCAGTTGCTTGGGGTTCAGCTACACGAGGATTTCAAGTTCCAATTGAACCCACACAAAAACAATGGGGCGCACCACAAAAAGCCCAAATTAGCCCAGTGGGACCAATGAGAAATCTCAGTAGCACGAGGGTTTCAGTTTTACACGGGTTTCGGTTATACAGGGTTAAGTTACATGGACGGGTTCAGTTGCACGAGGGTTCAGTTAATTGGGACTGGTTGAGTCATTTATGGGTCTGCTGTGTCTTTCTTTTGGCTGTTTTGTGTCTCTCTAGGGGTCGTGTGGTGTCCTCTCTTGGGCTATGGTGTCGTCTCTTTAGGGCCGTTGGAATCTTCTTGGTCTGTATGTGTCTAGTATGGGGCTATGGGCGCGTTTTTTTGTCTCTTTGGGCTGTCAGTGTGTGTGTGTATCTTTGGGCTTCTGTGTGTCTCGTCGGGACTGTTGTGTATGTCGTCGTTTAGCATGTGTGTGTCTCTTTGGGCAGCATTTGTGTCTGTCCCCTCTTGGGCTTTGTTGTGTCCTCTTCGGCTTTTTCTTGATAAAAACATAGCCGTGATGATGACTACATCCGATGGTTTTGGGGCAGTGACAGTGAGTTGTTACTAGTGAGTAAGTAGTGTCGTTGTTTTTTTGCAAGCCATTCATACTACACCTTAAATGCATTCAGATATTTTCTGATGATAAAACATAGCCGTGGACTACTGTCAGATGGTTTTGTAAGTGCAGTGGAGTTGTTACTAGTAGTAGTATTTTCATGTTTTTTGCAAGTCAATTCACTACTAACCTTAAATGCATTCAGATATTTTCTTGATAAAAACATAGCAGTGACTACATCAGATGGTTTTGTAGTGCAGTGAGTTGTTACTGAGTAGTAAGTATTGTCCGTATTTTTTGCAGTCGCATTCATTTCTATACCTTAAATGCATTCAGATATTTCTTTGATTAAAAACATAGCCGTGACTACCATCCAGATGGTTTTTGTAGTGGGCAGTGAGTTGTTACTTAGTAGTAGTATTTTCGTGTTTTTTGCAAGCCATTCATAATATACATTAAATGCATTCAGATATTTTTTCTTGATAGGAACATAGCCGTGGACTACATCGAGATGGTTTTTTGTAGTGCAAAGTGAGCTCTTGTTGACTGGTAGTAGTAATTTTTCGTGTTTTTGTTCAAGCCATCATACTATTTACCTTAAATGCATTCCGAGTAGTTATCTTGATAAGACATAGCCGTGGGACTACATCCGATGGGTTTTGTAGTACAGTGAGTTGTTGTTACTAGTAGTAGTATTTTCGTGTTTTTTGCAAGCCATTCATACTATACCTTAACATGCATTCAGAGATTTTCTTGGGTATAAGCATAGCCGTGACTACATCAGATGGTTTTGTAGTGCAGTGTGTTGTTACTAGTGGGTAGTATTTTCGTGTTTTTTGCAAGCGTATTCTATACTATACCTTAAAATGCATTCAGATATTTTCTTGATAAAGCATAGCCGTGACTAACATCAGATGGTTTTGTAGTGCAGTGAGTTGTACTAGTAGTAGTATGTTTTCGTGTTTTTTGCAAAGCCCATTCTACTATACACTTTAAATGCATTCAGAGTCTTTTCTTGATTCAAAACATGGCCGTCGACTACATCAGTGAGTTTTGTATTGCAGTGAGCCTTGTTAATTATTAGTAGTATTATCGTGTTTTTTTTGGCAAGCCATAATACTATACCTTATGATGGCATTACAGACTATTGTTCTTGATCATAACATAGCCGTGACTACATCAGGATGGTTTTTGTAGTGCAGTGAGTTGTTACTAGGAGGTAGTACTCTTTCGTGTTTGTTTGCAAAGCCCATTATTTCTATACCTTAAATGCATTCAGACTATTTTTTGATCAAACATAGCCGTGGACTACATCAGATGGTTTCTTGTAGTGCAGTGAGTGTGTTACTGGGTGTTAGTGAGTATTTTCGTGTTTTTTGCTGGCAAGCCAAATTCATACTATACCTTAAATGCATTCAGATATTTTTCTTGATAAAACATAGTCGTGATTACATTCAGATGGTTTTGTACTGCAGTGAGTTGTTACATAGTAGTAGTATTGTCGTAGTTCTGTTTTTGCAAGCCATTCATAATATCACCTTAAATACTGCCTTGGCACCTTTCCCACAAACATAGTGGGAATTACCCCAATGGTTCCTACACATTGTGTCCCCCCCCCCCCCCCCCAAAAAGTGAGCTTCAGTATATTTTCTCTGATCAGAACATAGCGGTGACTAAACTACATCAGATGGTTTTTTGTAGTACAGTGGAGTTGTTACTACTTAGTAGTATTTTCTTTCGTGTTTTTTTGCCAAGCCAATCATACTATAACCTTAAATGCAATTCAGATAGTTGTCTTGAATAAAAAACATAGCTCGTGACTACATCAGATGAGTTTTGTAGTGCAGTGGAGTTGTTTTATAGTAGTTAGGATTTTCGTGTTTTTTTTTTGCTAAGCCATTCATTACTATATCCTTAAATGCTTCCGTGGTACCTTTCCAAACGAGGGGGAATTCCCCCACTGGTTCCTACCACGATTGCCAAAAAGTGAGCAGTTACGAAAAACTCCAACGTCTTTCAGCCAGAATGGTTTTTTTTAGACAAAACCCCTTTTTAGGGACCAATCAGAGACAGCGGGAGGTTGTCCAATATACAATAACTTGAATTGGTGGATTGGTTACACACCAGCACGACGGCGCATACATAGTGAGAGAGACACAAGAGGAGAGTTGATCAATATACACTAACTTGATTGGTGATTGGTTACACACCACGATGGCACATACATTAGTGAGAGAGGACCTGCAAAGTCGACATAACCCCACTTTTTAGGGACCAATCAGAGACAGCGGAGGTTGCCTTCAAGAGACAACAACTTGATTGGTGATTGTTTACACACCACGAAGGCCGCATACATAGATGAGAGAGGACAACAGTGGAGGTTGACTCAACTATTACACATAACTTGATTGGTGAATTGGTACACACCACGAACGGCGCAAACTAGTGAGAGAGACATGCAAAGTCGACATAGCTTTATTTCTATTTTTTAAGGTTAATTTAGGGACGAGGTTACTTGAGCGGGGATTCCCCCACTGGTTCACTACCATTGACAAAAAAAGATAGCAGTACGAAAACTCCAACGTTTTCACCCAGACTTTGGGTTTTTTAGAACAACACCCATTTTTTAGGAACAAATCAGAGTGTGTAACAATCACCACTTCAAGTTTATTGCGTAATATTGCAGCAACCTCCGCTGGCTTTGATGGCTAAAAAACCAAGTCTGGTTGAAAACGTGGAGGTTTTCCGTACTGCTAGCTTAGCTCTTTTTGCAATGGTGGAGGGAACCAGTGGGGAATCCACGCTGCACGTAACCTTCGCTCTAAATTATACCTTAAAAAATGGCGGGGGGGGGAACATTAAAGCTATGTTCGATTTGGACATGTCTCTCCTCACTATGTGCAGTATGCGCCGCTTGTGTGTGTTAACCCCCCAATCACCAATCAAGTGTCTTGTATATTGAAACAACCATCGCTTTGTCCTCTCTCACTATGTATGTAGCCGTCGCTGGTGTGTGTAAGCCAATCACCAATCAAGTGATTGTATACTTGAGCAACCTCCGCTGTCTCTGATTGGGCACTAAAAACGGGGTTATGTCTCACTTTGCATGTTCTGTCTCACTATGTATGTGCCCGTCGTGGTGTGTAACCAATCACCAATCAAGGTATTGTATATTGCGAGGCAACCTGCCGCTGTGTCATCTCCTCACTATGGTATGCGCGCGTTCGTGGTGTGTGAACAATCACCAATAAGTTAATTGTATATTGATCAAACCTCCGACTGTCTCTGATTGGTCCCTAAAAAGGGTGTGTTGTCTAAAAACCAGTCTGGCTGAAAAAACGTTTAGAGTTTTTTTCGTACAGCTCCACTTTTTCGCAATGTGTAGGAAACAGTGGGGAATTCCCGCTCGTGTGTGAAAGTGGTACCAAGGAAGGCATTTAAGGTATAGTAGAATTGATGCTTGCCAAAAAAACACACGAAAATACTACTACTAGTAACAACTCACTGCCACACAAAACCATCTGATGTAGTCACGGCTAGGTTTTATCAAGTAAAATTATCTGAATGCATTTAAGGGCGTTATAGTATGATTTGGCATTGCAAAACACTAAAAACACCTAACAATACAACTAACTACTAGTAAACAACTCACTGCACTAACCACAACACCATCTTGGATGTAGTCACGGCTATGTTTGATCAAAAAAATATCTGAAAGCTCAATTTTTGGAAATGTGTAGGAACCAGTGGGGAATCCCGCTCGTTTGGAAAGGTTGCCAACGAGTAAGCGATTTAAATGTATAGTATGAATGGCTTTGCAAAAAAAAACACCAAAATACTTACTACTAGTAACAAACTCACTGCAGGTACGAAAACCATCTGATGTAATCACTAACTATGTTTTTATCAAAGAAAATATCTGGAAAAAATTGTTTTGCATTTACAGGTATATGTATGATTGGCTTGCAAAAAAACACGACAAACTGACTAACTTACTAGTAACAACTCTATTGGCAACTACAAAACCATCTGATGTAGTCACGGCTATGTTTGATCACAGACGAATATATCTGAATGCATTTAAGGTATAGTATGAATGGACTTGCACAAAAAACACGATAAAATCACAATAATAGTAACAACTCACTGCACTACAAAACATCTGATTGTAGTCACGGCTATGTTCGATCAAGAAAATATCTGAACTGCATTTAAGGTATGATATCGAATGTGCTTGCAAAAAAACACACGAAAATACTACTACTAGTAACAAATCACTGCCACGATCAAAACCATCCTGATGTAGTCCACGGCATGGTTTGCTCAAGAAAATATCCTTGAATGTCATTTTTAAGGTTATAGTATGAATGGTTCTGCCAAAAACACGAACATAAATAATAAACGTAGTAACAACTCACTGCACCACAAAAACCATCTGATGTAGATCACGGCTATGTTTTATCAAAGAAAATACTCTGAATGCATTTAAGGTATAGTACTGAATGGCTTGGCAAAAAAAAAAATCACAGAAAATTCTACTACGCAATAAAAAACAACGAAAGTGCTACTACTCAGTAACAACTAACTGTACCCCAAAACCATATCTTGGTGTAGTCCACGGCTATGTTTTAATCCAAGAAAATACATCTGAATGCATTTAAGGTATAAGTATGAAGGCGTTTGCACAAAAAAACACGAAAATACTACTAATAGGAACAACTCAATGCCCCCCGCTATACAAAACCTTCTGATGGTAGTCGACGGCTATGTTTTCTCAAGAAAATATCCTGAATACATTTAAAGGTCATATACTATGAAGGGCTCCTGCAAACAAACAGGAAATACTACTACTAGTAAACAACGTCCCCACACTCCGCAGCGAATCTTAGCACCCTTACTGGTGAGTCACTGCACTACAAAACCATTTTATGATGTAGGCACGGGCTATGTTTGATCAAGAAAATATCTGAATGCATTTAAGGTAATAGTATGAATGGCTTGCAAAAAAACAGCGAAAGTACTTACTACTAGTAACGACTCACTGGACACTACAAACCATCCTGATGTAGTCACGTCTATGATGTTGATCAAAAAAATACTCGTGAATGCATTTAAGGTATACGTATGAAGTGGCTTGCAAAAAAAAACACGAGAATACTACTACTTAGTAAAACTCACTGCACTACAAAACATCTGACTGAGTCACGGCCAGTGTTCTCGCTCAAGAAAATATTCTGAATGCATTTAAGGTATAGTATGGAATGGTTTGCAACAAAACACGAACATACTTAATACTTAGTAACAACTCACATGCACCACAAAATACCATCTGATGTCAGTCACGGCTTATGGTTTATCAACAAAATATCTGAATGCATTTAAGGTACAGTATGAATGGCTTGCAAAAAAAAAAATCCCCCCCCCCCTGGGAAAAGTTCTAACTACGCAATAAAAACACGAAAGTGCTACTATTAGTAAGACAAATAAATGTACCCACAAAACCATCTTGGTGTAGTACACGGCTTATGTTTTATCAAGAAAATATCTGAATGCATTTAAGGTTATAGTAGTGAATGGTTTGCCAAAAACACGAAAATAATACTACATAGTAAAACAAAACTCACTGCGCTACAAAACCTTATGATGTAGTCACGGCGCGATGTTTCTATCAAGACAAATAGTCTGAATACATTTAAGGTTATAGTATGAATGGGCCTGGGGGGGTGGCAAAAAAAAAAACAAAAAATAATACTACTAGTAACAAACTCACTGCACTACCAAACCATCTGATGTAGGCACACGGCTATGTTTTGATCAGAGAAATATCTGGAAATGGCATTTTAAGGTATAGTATGAATGGCTCTGCAAAAAACACCGAAATTCACTACTACTTTAGTAACAACTCACTGCACTACAAAACCATCCTGACGTAGTCACGGCTAATATTTTTATCAAGAAAAAATTCTTGAATGCATCTCTAAGGTATAGTATGGAATGGCTTTGCAAAAAAAAACACGAAAATATAACTACTAGTAACAACTCACTGTCGCCACAAAACCATCTTGATGTAAGTCACGGCCTAATGTTTTATCAAGAAAAAGCCCGGAACAGCGGACACAAAGCCCCCAACGAGAAAGACACACTGCCCAAAGGGAGAAACAAACAGGCTAAGAGGGACATACACACAGTCCGACGAGACACACAAAGACCAAAGAGGACACAACAACAGCACAAAGAGACAAAAAAAAGCCCATAGCCCATACAGACACATACAGACCAAAAGATTCAAAAAAGCCCCAAAAGAGACCACAACATAGCCCAAGAGACAAGAGACACACACGACCCCTAAGAGACACAAACAGCCAATAAGAAACGACCAACCCACAGACCCAAAAATGACTCCAACAGCCCAATTAATCTGAACCCTCGTGGCAACTGAACCCTCCATGTAACTGAAACCCCTGTATAACCGAAACCCTGTACAACTTGAACCCTCGTGGCTACTGAAGATTTCTCATTAGGTCACTGGCTCATCTATTTGGCTTTTGTGTGCGCCCATTGTTTTTTGGGGTGTGGGTTCCATTGTAACTGAATCCTCGTCGTAGCCTGAGCAACCCCAAGCAACTGAACCCCCATTGTGCATCTGCAACCCGCTTGCAAGTGAAACCCTCTTTAACTGAAACCTAATGCAAACAATTCTGAGTGTAAGCATACTATTCTTTAATTAGCAGCATCGTACAATTTTTTTTTTTGGTTTTAAATACTTATTTTTTTCAGTTTTCCAGATTCAAGAATTTTAATTTAACACAAATGAATAGACAAGCTGAAGTATTTAAAACGAGCCAACATTAGAGCTACGATCGCAATGAATGGTAACTTGTTCTACCTCCAAAATTGACTCCCCCTCCCCCTCTCATACCCTTCCCCTGCACTGACTCAGAAAATGCGGGGAAACGAAGGAAACGTTAGATCCATTTTAAATTGAAAATACGAGGTATAAAGGCTAGGTCCAAGCTCACACTGTCATTCTATCTTTACTTTTCAATTAAGCTATTGAATACCTTTTAACCAATGTCCTCTTGTAGGCGTCACAATCTATTAAGGATCTGAGCATATTCTGTTGTATTGTTTTGATGCCAAGCATTCCCATTTCCTCATTCTTTAATTACCCGTGAGGACATTCTTAACCAACGCACATACCTTTACGCAAAATACCTATTTTCGCACAAAAATTCGCAAATAGACAGTTATTTTTACGTCACACAGTTTCAACTTTAAAACCATTCTAATCTATTAGCATCCCATTCCTCCATAACTTAATTACCTGGTTACGCACTTTCTCAACCATCGGAAGTTTTAACCTACGTAAATTAAGTTTTATAGACAATACTGGTTTAGAAAAACTGGAATAAAATAATTGATACAGTTTCAATTGCACAACTACCTTTGAATTAGGCAATGTGATGATCCTCTAGTTTTGGCTATTGAACCTTGAAAAAACATGTCTGACAAGTCTTTGTATAGTCTCGTAGTAATAGGTGGACTGCCCCCCCCCCCGTTGTATAAGATTTATTAATAATTTTTAAATCTAGGATCGTATAATCCTTTATTAAGCAGTAATTGCCTATAGGTACCGGTATATAATTGAATTAGAAATCTGGTAAGTTGGCGTTTCAGAAAAAAATTGTCCTTCATCAAAAGTGAAAGACAAGTCCTCAAAAGTATAAGACCAATGTCCTGGTTTGGCCTAGAAACATATCTGGTTGGCCCGGAAATGTGATGGGAGCTCTGAATTTCTTTTTGAAAAAGGTGTCAAGCTTCTATTGAAATAATGTAGAGAAATTACTATACGGTCTACGGCAAATTAACATGGAAATTGCTATATGTCCTACGCAAATTCCATATGTGGTTACTACTAATATAAACAACGTGGTTGAAAAAATCACACTTGTCATAGCCTCTTTAGGCAACTTTGTTTTTAAAGTTAATCACATCCCAGTGCAATTAATTTTTTTTATATTTTTCTCAATAACCTATTGAAAGTTCTTGAAAAAAGTAACTGTGATTACAGAAATATGCTCCTCGCTTTCGGTGAAAAAGAAAATGCTGTTTATGGTCACCATATGAGAAGAAACATCTAGCTGTTTAAATCGGAAAAAAAAAAAAAAAAAATTTTTAGATGATCCAGCACCAGACAACGTAACGCATGAAACATCGAAGTAACTTTCTTACTTATTTATATGAAAATCAGCAGCTCAGCGTGGGTAACAAATTGTTTCTTTTTCTCAAATTTTAGTAATTAATCAACATAACATTGTTTCCGGCGTGCGGGGATCATAATTTTAAAACTGTTTTCTCGTAAAAAAAAATCACTCCATACTCTATGAGGAGCCTTAACAGCAGACTTCTGATACTTTTTCTAATACATTGCATTTAGTTATGGGGGATACTTCGCTATGCTTCTATATATATAAAAAAATTCACATATTATATATACTATTATATTATATATATTATATCCCAAGCAATAATTTTATTTTTCCAAGGTTTTCTTGGAGCTACTGTCTCCTTTCTCCTCTCGGATTTCTCTATACGGGGCAAAATAAATTCAAGAATTTCGCTATCAAAATGTGTGATAAGACTTATCTATGGATTTCGTTTAGAGTCCTCTTCTAATTGATATACTCTGAAGACTGGTGCGCAGCGTGGGCGTAGAGGATGCCCCAAGGCCCTTCTTTTCTAATTTTTAAGAATTTTTTCTCAGCGACAAGTCTCCGCTTTCTTTGAACTTTTTCCATTATACTGAAAAGCTAGCTAAAAATTATGCCATAAATTATGCAGTGAAGCAGATAAATACATTAGGTTATGATAGATAAACTTACTGCACTGCGAAAGTGAAAAAAAATAATAGTAATTTTCTCTGGGAAAATAAATTAGATATCCTGGTTGACATAAAACGTACATGGTTTAAGTCCCAGAGAAAGTGGGCATTCCTAAAAACTACTGGAATATTTATGTCTTCATCTAATACTGGTCTGCTAGTTATATAAGTCAGTATTAAGATTTTAAAAAATTTGTGGTAACGAGGAAGATCGGTCCTAGTGGAATAGATTTATTATGTGGTACCAGGGCACAGGGCGTAGGAGTAGAGTAAAGGTGGTGGGGGGGGGGCGGGGGGTTCAGGGGGCAAGGCCTCCACCGGACGAAACACGGGGGCCAGTTCCCCCCACTCCAGATAAATGTTTTTGAAATTCTTGCCCTGTAAGCGTTCAGGTTAACTAGCACAAACAGACTTCAAAGATATCTTCTTAGTCTTAACAGACTGATTCTGCTGGACTGATCATGCAAATCAGTTTCTTTTTCTTCCTGGCGAGACAGAAAAAAGAACTTTTCTGATTTTTGATAGGTTACAACCCATAATTAGGCCTGCAAATTTAATCTTGATCTTTGGCATGAGCCCCCTTTTTCCTAGGAAATGTAAACGAAAAGTGACAAATTACAAAGACTTCATACAGAAAACTTTCATATCTCATGTATTTTCTTCAGATTGTCTTCTGAATAGGAGTTCATGTAAAGCCACTCTGACAACAGTTCTTTCTGCAATTGTACTTTTTTTTCTCGTACTCTAATACACTTCTCGCAGAGCTTTCTGTTGCTACCTCGCTCTGGTCGTCGTTTAATCAGCCCAAAGGGGGAATTTACACGATTGAACATCTGACGCACCACCGATACATCCACGCACGAATTCTGATAATGCCAAAACATTAGTGAGCGTAGTGACGTAAACGAGGCGGGAGGCGTTGTGACGCACTGATATAGAAGTCCACACCGCCCGCGGAAGGAGAACTAAACCTTAAGGACTGATTCTTCTGACTGATCATGCAACATCAGTTTCTTTTTTCTTCCTGGCGAGCAGAAAGAAGAAACCTGTCGATTTTGATAGTTACAAGCCACACAATTAGGCTTCAAATTTTAATCTTGCTTTGGCCTGAGCCCCCTTTTCCTGGAAAGTAAATCGAAAGTGAAAATGAAGGGTAGGATCCGCTGGTGAAACCGTCCAGGTCTTCTCGATACCATTTTTGAACGTGAAACAGAACTTGTAGTTGAAAGAAAAACAGAAGGCGAAAAACTTTTAACAATGAAAAGATCCGAACAATTAGTTTTTTGCTAAGAACTTTAGAGAAAAGAAACCGATTTTACAAATGGGAGGTCAGGATGTTGGTATCGAAACAAGACAGATATAAAACGAACAAACCGAGTACCTGTTGTAGTTTTTAGCGTTAATGTTCGAGCTAGTGCATGTTAACTGAGAAAAGCAAATGACCAAGTTAGCCCTAGTAGAAGCAATGTGGTCTAGTGTAGCTGATGCAGTCAGTGTCAGCGATGTCAGTAGTAATAGTACTAACGAAGGGCAGAAGGGCGGTTAATGACGTTGTATCAACAGCTAAGTGCACAACGATAAGCAAGAATCGCATGACCTCTCGCAAAGCTATGAAGCTCATATTCTGTGTTTTGAAAGTATCCTTGCCTCAAAAAGGAATACCTATAAAGCAGGTTAAGCAAGAAGATTCTTTCGAACTTCCGTAGCGCCCTTCTTGAAAAAACTAAGGGCAACATGATGGTCAAGTTTTAGAAAAAGTTGGCTGTGTCAGACCAGAAAAGTACAAGGGGTTGTCACCTGACATTTCATATAGAGGATGTGTGCTATGCTACACTTAGGACTCCTCACTAGATCAAGTGAAAAAAGTGCAAGTATTTCGGGGGTGATGCTTGACGAAACCGCTGATTTTTCCTGGAAAAGAATAGATTTCCCGTTTGTCTTTAGACACGTGTTGATGACAACCTTGGACATAAGCGAAAACGTTTTTTTTGGATTTTATTGTAATCTGAAAACACGAGGAGTGAAAACACTATTTAAGTGCTGGATGGGTCTTAGGGGTCTCTCTACTGATTCGACCCCTCTCCTATAAAAATAGGACCCTCCAAGAGCGATGTCTCTTGTACATCCTTCATTCGTATATATAGTACGATTGGTCAAAATATATGGCCTCTTATATATATCCCTCGTATATAATATATATATTATATATTCAAGGTAATGAAAAGTTGAGACTTATAATTTTATAAAAAGCTGGTTTCAACTCATCTCCTCTGAAGGAAAATTATATTTTATTTGGGAAGAGAAAGAGACTTCGAATGAGATCCATTTTTTGGAAGCATTGGTATAGAACAACGCACAAATCATTTCTAAACAGTTCTGGGGGTATATATCCCATATCATCCTCTAAATTATGATAACTATAAACGCATCAGAAATTAAGTATATAAAAAAGGAGGTATAGTTTTGTCAGATCAAAGGAACGAGAATTGTTTTTTTCTTGCGTTCTCCAAGGCTGACTGCCTACCATCACAAGTGAAATCTATTATAACAAAAAAAAAAGATTTGTTTTTTTCGTCACACCGTTTTTCGATAATGAAAGGGGTTACTTCTTCGAATCGGCATTTAAGACAATCAGATTTTCAGTTTTAAACGCTTTGATGAAAGACAATTGGCAAAAAAAAAAAAAAAAAAAAAACTCGGGATATCACCAAACATGACCATTATTTTTTTGGAAACTATTTTGGTTTTAGTAAATCACCAGTCAAACTTTATAGTGAGGAGCTGGGAGTTGAGTGGCGATTTTGGTTGCCCCCTACGTATCCGCTATTAATTTATTTGTCAGTACTGGAACGCCCTCTGTTTATTATTTATCAAATAAATTGGCTATCTTAAAAATGTCGATCGGAATGCATTTGGGAAATGAGGGGGGAGAGGGGTGAAGGTTAGTTGCCTTCTGATTCACTCTGGATCTCACAAAAACGGAACTAGAATTGTCAACCTCACCATATAAAATTGAGCCTCATGCAAGCGTTTATAAACTACCACCACAGTCAATAAAACCAGAATATATCCCTTTAGGGCACTACTTAAATCCCTTACGCTTGGGAGGTACCTGGGGGGGTCGCCTCGTCAACGTCAGAGGCAATTGTTATATGATTCTTTTGAACTATTTGAATAAAAATAGCAATTCTAAAAAATTCGATCGGATACATTGGGAAAAAAGGGACTGGGGAAGAGTAGACTAGTTGCACTCCTCGATCCAATTTTCGACTATTAACAGGAACAAGAACTTAGAATTTCCAATTCAAATGAGCCCCCTCCAAAATTTTATTCGACCATCCCTCTTCCATAAGAACCATATATGCCCAAGGGGCAAAAGTTATTTAAAAACACCTGCCCCTCTGGGCTCTGGGGGTCGTTTTTAAAAAAAAATTTTTTTCGACTCCAGAATTTTGTATTGATCTTGTAGATATTTGAACAAATGGGCTAATCGAAAAATTGTGATCAGATACATTTGGGGGGAAAAGGAATGTGGGTCAACCAGAGGGGCCCTAGATAATAGTTACTTTTCTTAGTCCCTAGTAACTCTAGCCTATTATTACTACCTTCATCGCTAGTCTTACCGAGACCTGGTATATATTATATAGCTATAATCTCCTATCTAGTAGTTCTCTTTCGAGCGCTAGGTCTCAATAGTCTAGAAGAGATACTTTCTCTAGTTAGTTCTAGTTACATAGAGTTAATAATGATATATAATTATCGAGGAGTATTAAGTAATAATACCATGTTAGACTTTATTATCATAGTGAACCTCATCCTCTCTTCTCTCTCTTACGATAGTTAGCTCCTAGTCTAGCTTACTATTAGTCTCCTCTCTACATAGTATCTAATATCAATCTCTCCATCTCGTACTCCTACTCTTTCCTAGTCTAGCTAGTTAGGTTTACTAACTGTTTCTAGTTTATCTACTCTAGTTTAATAGTTCTACTCTTACTTAGGCCTAGTACTTAAAGAGCTAGTTCTCTCCCTAGATTATAGTTACTCTCCTCTCTATATCTACCTATCTCTAGTTCTCTAGTTCTAGCTTCCTTTAGTTAGTTCTCTTTCTCTAGTCTCTTCTCTAATCTCTTCTAGGCTCGTTATCCCTCCTTTCTAGTCTACCTCTTTAGCTAGACTAGTTCTCTATCCCTAGTTCTTATTCTCCCCTCTAGTTATCTAGTTCTCTTCTTCCTACTACTACTTAGCTAGTCTAGTTTTCCTATAGCTCTAGCTCGTTAGTCTATAACCTAGTCTCCCCTAGTTACTCTTCTGTCTCTCCTCTAGTTCTAATGCTTACTCCTTTAGTAGGCCTACCTCATTTCTAGTTCTTTCTTAAATGTTTACTTCTAGTTTAGCTATAGTCTCTCTATTTTTACTAGTCTCTCCTACTCCGAGCTACTAGTTTTGACTAGTCTTAGTTAGTTTTCTTTCCGACACTTTGACTCTTAAAAAGGGCATAGAATTCTGATTTCCAATGAAATGAAGGGCCCCTCAAAACTTTTACGTTACCCTTTCCATCTGAAGTGCCTCTGCTGAAAAATAATTTAATAAAACAAAACAATGAAGCCTTATGACCCTTTACTAAAGGCATTGGTAAAGGGTTGCATAAGGCATGGTTATTTGGTATTACCTACTTGTTTTTTTTTTTTTTTGTTTTTTTTTTCAGGTTGTCCTCCAAAATTTTTAAGCTTATGAAAATGGAGAGGAGGAAATGGACCTCTGAGGTGGATTTTGAAGGGTCAGAATTTACCCAAGGGAAGGAAAATTTCCAGGGGTTGAAACTCGTTCAGCGGGATGTTTCTATAATGAGGAAAGATTCTTGTATACGTAATCCCATTAATGTCTGTATAAAACAAGAACATGCAATGAACGTTGTTTGCCAATACTATCATGTATACTTTTTTTGCCTCTTTAAATAAATATGAAAGTGTGACGTCCATTCACCATGACTTGCAAACTCAAATTGCAAATCTTTCTAGAAGTATTGAATTACAATTTACCAAATTCTATCTTTCTGTTTTTACTATATTATACCAATTCTTTTAGAGGAGAATCTTCAATTCTTAATCAGAAAACGTTTATTTTACGTACCATTAGTTAATTTTAAAACCAATTTTAAATTTATTTAAATTTAAAAACATAATTTAAACTCAATTTTAAAACCATCTTTGTATTGTTGTTGGTAGTCTTTTTTTTGTGTTCTATTCCTCAGTTATGCTAGTTTTATCTACAAAGGTGAGGTCAAAACCAAAAATGTTTCACCAGAATAATGGAAGACGTGCGACGCTGCCTAATCTAATGCATGCGGAGCAGAGACTGAAGAGGAGCTCACAGATTTTTGAGGAGCCCAAGTGAAGCCCAAGAAGGGGAAAAAGAAAATCTGTTTACAAGAGACATTAAACCCTCTCTTAACCCCCATCAGAACACAGCTGACGGCCTCAGTTTAAAGAGGCAAGTCGAAAAAAAAAAACGTCTTTGTATGAATCCACCCTAATGTGAAGAGAAACGATGGTATATACATAAAATACCACCAAATAGACGAAGCGGATATCTTCCCAACTCAACTGTAGTAGTAGCGTATTTTTAAATTGATGCGTACTTTTTAGCAATTATGCATGTCCCCACCATTCATTTATTGTGTACGGAAGATTAACAGATAATCTAGAATAAAAAAAAAACCATGATTGGCATTGGTTGGGTACAGGTGGAAAAGGATCTTAAAAAAACCGTGCAATTGGGAAGTCATATCGTCATCTTTTGTATATTTGCGGCATGGGGTCATAGTTTTACCAAAAACGACACAGATCTCAAAACCGGCAAAAATGATGTAGTGCTTTGCTCTTTATGTTGTATGTGAAATATGAGGTGCCATTGATATGAAAATGTTTTTCCCAATCTAAGGGGCTAACCGAATTTTTTCCCAAAGTCGTGACCTATTTTATGATTATTTTATTCAGGCCCGAAAATATCATGTGTTGCCAATATTTCGAAATAAAATTATGGAGCTTTTTTCGAGGAAAAAAGTATATCTTCTATATAAACCTAGCCTACTCCTATAAACGATTTTTATAGTGGGAAAACATTGGGTTGGGGAATGTTGGGCGATAGAAAGGAGGGCGCAAACGTCGCAAACAGAAGTGCTTACAGTTTAGTTTTGATTTTAGTGAAGTTTGTAGTTTAGATCTATGTGAATCACGGACTTTTGTATCATGACCCTTTGGTTTCCCAATACAAGTTACTTTATAGTATCATTATGGTTATATACATAAATCCACAACTATTGCTTGCTTAAAGGGGAACGCGGGTTAGAAATATTGTTTGTTATTAAAGGGCTATACCCGTCGTAGTGGTCCACTGAAATCCTCTCCATCTCCACTGCAATTCGCTTACAAACGGGACACCCGGCGAATGCACCCTTGGAGACCAGGGCTATCCATAATGTGTAGAGGTTTCACCTTTCAAGCACTGGTGAAATACATAAAGACCCTGTATAATGGCTCATTTAAAAGGAAAATTGCTACATCTAGTGCCTTTTGATTTGTCATTTTAAAAAAAAAAAATAAAATAGTTTTTTTTTAAAATCGAAATCAATTTTGACAAAAAAAAAAAAACTGTATTTTCGTGTACAAGCTTGATGAATGGGACAATATAGTCGTAAAGGTTTATCAAACATTTTCGTAGGGTAAATGAACTGTGTAGTAAGAGAAGCATCATCGTCTCAATAGTAACCGAAATACATTTAAAGACGATCATTCGAAGACACATTAACATTGCATGGGATTGGACGTAGTTAGCTGCTTCGATTCCGTGAGACAAAATCTTATTTGTCAACTGAAAAACTATGAATAATTCCTGAAAATTTTAAATAGTCAAATAATTTCGTTTAACTGCAAAGTACAGAAAAATATTTTATGGTTGTCCCCTGATCAATAATTTCCTTTTTTTTAATTCAAACCAGATAAAACCTGAATATTTTACACATAAAGAAAGAAAATTGCTACCATATACTAACTGAAAGGGTGTGCAGGTGTTGTTGGAATATCAAAAAAGCACCCCCTAAAAGTTCATAGATTCTTAATTTAGAAATCACCCCACCATCAGTTTCAGCGTATCAGAGAACCATTACTGTAGAGGTTTCAAGCTCATATCAGCAAAAATATTTGAATTTCTTGCCAAAAGAAAGAAGTGGAATTCTTTTGATAAAAAAAATGATCACAGATGCGTTGTATTAATTTTGTTTGTTACATCTTTTTCCGCCAGGGGTGGTCGCATCGGGACCCAGTGGCCCTAGAATGATCACGAGAGAGCTAATTCAAACAGAATATAAAAAGTTCTTTTTGCCTTTTCTAATCAAAAAACAAAAAATTAAAAAATAGAACCACTTTTTACAAAAAACTTCATTTTTGATATCTTTTCATACTGCAGTGCTTTGTTCTTATGCTGCCTGCTTTGGTTCTTATCGAATTTCCAAATCTTATGCTATGAAAAATGGACATTTATCTGATAAAGACCACCTGCCGTCCCGAACTGCCAGTCCTAGCAATTCTGCTTCAATGCGCTCTTACGCTTTGTGTGATTCACAAACGATTTTCCTGCTTGTTGTGATTCTTAAATCCATCTTGTTAGTATAAAGACACAATGAAGACACTATTAATTGCCGCCACTACGCGTAGTGGGTGTTTCCTACTATATATATTAAATATATAGCACAAAATAATAAATATCACATAGTAATCATATCTATATAATCACGAGTAATGCATACATGGTTTTGTAGATGCAAACTGGCTTGTATGTATGGCCCAGCGTGCAGCAGGGGGGATGATTTGGGAATTTGTCTTGTCCGTTACAACTTTGGAAGTACTGTCGGTATTCTGGTCAGGGATATGGATCTGAACTGCCAAGAAATGCATCAGGAATTTCGGAAATAATCTCCAGGGTGTCAGTCTAAATTACTTTAGTCGACATGTTATTTTTTGTTTTACCCATACAGCTAATGCCTTTTTACCATTGGATTTCTATCTTAATCTTATGTATCCTTACTCGTTTTCTAGGGTCCTAAAGATAAGAAAATTTTACAGGAATTTTGAGTGTTGTTTTTGAGAAAAAAAGTCCCTATTGTTCTAGAAGCTTTAGGAAGCCTTAATTTTTTTAGGACACTAATTTAATTGTCACTTCCCTACGCTTTTAAAAATGAAGCCCGAGTGTCAGCAAAATCCACTCCCAACAACAACTCTCGTAAATATATTTTACAGACCAACGCTTTGGTTAGTATTGATTTAAATAAAATTTATCTTAGTCAAGGACTAGTAATCATCTTTTAGAGGCTAAATGTCCTGTCGCCACTTCCAAATGCTCACTTTCTGCCGGATTATCGTAAAAACTTTCAACTTCATCCGGTCTTAGGGGTTTTTCTAACTGATTCGAACCCTCTCCTACAATATTAGAACCCTCCAAAGAGGATGTCTCTTATTACATTTAAAGCCCGTCTGAGATATTTGAACGGCGTTCTAGGAGTATTTAAGGTAATATATAGATCCTCATGTCTATCTATATGATAATATATATACTATTAGATATTATATGATCATATACTATATAGTAATACTATATATATATATATATATATTATTAAATATTAATATAGTATATATATATATATATATAGATGATATATATATATATACTATATATATATATAATATATAGATATATATATATATATATATATATATAGATATATATATATATATATATATATATAGATTAATATATAGATATATATATATATAATATATCTATTATATATATATAATAGATACTATATATTATATTAGTATATATTATATATATATATATATATATATAATATCTATAATATATATTATATTATATAATATATATATATATATATAGATATAATATATTATACTATAGATATATACTATATCATATATATATATAGATATATAATATATATATATATATATATTATATATATATATATATGATATTTATAATTTTATAAAAAGGCTGGTTTCAACTGCTCTCCTATGAAGGAAAATTATATTTTATTTGAGAAACAAAGAATATAAACAAATCCAAAGAAAAAAATGAAAAATATCACAAAAAAACAAATAAAAAAAAAACAACTACAATTGAATTGAGTCATTTTTTGGAAGCATTGGTATAAACAACGAACAAATCATTTCTAAACAGTTGGGGATAATATCCCAATATATCTAAATTAATTATACTTAAAACGAACAGAGAATTAAGTATCAATAAATACGAGGAGTATAAGTTTGTCAGATCTCAAAGGAGCGAAAATGTTTTTTTCTACGCGTCGCCAAGGACATGATGTGCTCCATCACTAAGTTGCAATCTTATAAACCAAACACAAAAAAAAAGATTTTTTTTTTTTTGTCACACCGTTTCGATAATGAAAGGGGTTACTTGCTTGTCGAATCGGATTAAGACAATAAAATTTTCAGTTTTAAACGCTTTGAAAGACAAATTTTTTTTTTTTTTTTTTTTTTTAGCAAAAAAAAAAAAAAAAAACGTAGAGAATTCACCAACTGACCATATTTTTTTATTCTACGATTTCCTGTTAATAAGTAGAGATGGCTTAGTGAGTCGTGACCCTCACCCCTGCTGCCTATCTACAATTTAGTTTAATGACTGACGGCCAATATTTTATTCAAGGATATCTCGATCGCGAGTTCTAATGATGGTGGTGTGTCAAGCCTCAAGCGGATCCTTTTATGTTGTTGGTTTGGCCACGGTGCTGAATGACATGCGGGGTGATTTACAATAATCGATGGGGGAATTATTGATTAACGAGCGTGTGGAATATTATGAAACAATAGATGCTTTCTTTAATCTTTAGGTCTGTGAGAATAAACGTTCCATTAGGTCAGAGAGAAAAATTAATATTCCTATTTTTAAATAGGGCTTCACGAAGGCGAAGGGGGAATTAGAAACAATTAAGGCTTCTATTAATCTTGGGTCTGCGGGATAAACGTTCCTTTAGGTCAGAGAGCAGACAAATATAATATTCTATTTTTTAAATAGGGCGTCCATTAATCTTTTTAGTGGTCAGGAAATTAGAAATGACATTCAACTTGTTCATCTTGGAATTATGCGGGAGTCTAAAGAGATAGAAACTCTTTTGTTTAAATACTGTCCACGACGCTTTACGTCGGAGAGGTAAATTGAGATTCTAAACGACACCATAAATAGTTTAGCTAGGAAAATTTATGAGAT
>JAPEVW010000601.1:0-70840 GCA_027921565.1 Artemia sinica | reverse complement strand
TTTAGTTAATAGTTTATAGTTTTAGCTTAGAGTCTTAGCTTAGAGTCTTTGTTAGACTTGAAGTTTAGTTTAGTAATAGTTAAGAGTTTAGAGTTTTAGCTTAGAGTCATAGCTTAGAAAATTTCAGATACAGGGGTTTCGGACAAGGCGGTTCTAATGGTATACTTCTTAATTTGATCTGACTCCTTTGTTAGGAACTAAGGGTTTTTATATTTCTTAACATTGGACGTGATCGTCTCTTACTAGGTTGCTAGCTACCGCTGCAACCCGGATTTGCTCATTATAGAATTCGAGAGCATCCAAAAGCAGGTCAAAGTTTTCATCCTTGGTCCATGACGTACTTGAAACTATAAGCCCTGGTCGATCTTGCCTCAAATGAACACGCCCATCAGCAAATCGTTCTGTTATCAAATTGGTGTCTGGCCCTGTCGAAGCTAATGCTGGATAATGTTCTCTTAACCGCATAAACAGAGCATGACGATCTGGCAATGGCGCAGGCCGAAAAATAGATGCCGGACGGTCATATAAAACAGTGGCACTAATTTTCCAGTTTTTTTGCAAGTCTGATTTCACAGCCTCTGTAACACATAAATTAGCAATTGCTCTTCTGCCAAAATTCTCTTCAATGACCTTTGACGCTCTCGCCAAAAATGATTTGTCCCTAAATTTAGAGCCAAAATTGAATGACCATAGTTGTGCCAATCCACAATTAGATCACATCGCTTTACTTTACATACAAACCAAGTCACAGGGAGCATTGGCACTGAAGGCGGATTCTGCACAAGAACAGCTGATGGCCGACTAATAAACATCAAAGCAAAGAAGAGTGTCACAGTTTGCCATAGCACTTTGAAAACATAAGAACATATTCGAGGCATAAAAGGAACTTTTTCAAAGGCAGGAGGTGGTTTTATATAGTGCGTTGCAACATTGTCATTCATTAGAATTTCATTTGTTGACATACTTCCCCCAAAGCCAATAACATCAACCGAATATCCCTCTCTAGCCAAAGATAGGGTGTGATATTGCATTCTTGGGCTTCTACCAAAATCACCCAGAACCAAGACGCAGACTCGACCCTTGGAATGCTCATTCTCTGGAACTCGACTACTAGTAAGTTTTAAACTACTAGGTCTCCTCTTTCTACCATTTTCCATTGTTTTGACGTGACAGACAAGGGGCAACTATAGAAGACTCTAACCAGTAGAGCAGCTTATAACAGACCAAGCAGATATACAATGCTTTTATTCTGCTTTTCAAAACTTCTCCAGCCTATGCACCAGAAATGCTCGGATACCATGGATATTATTGCAATTTACACAAGCTGCAAAGAACGCACAGGCTGATCTTTGTAAATTGAGAAAAATTTTACGAATATTTTACCGGGATTACGAAAAATATTCAAAATTAAAGATTAAAATTATCTCTGAAAGAATAGATTTTGTTGAAAAGTCAGCTAGAGATGCTTTCGCAAAACTTCATAGTAATATCCAAAAGAAATGTTGCATGTTTAGTGAAAAGATTCCAAGGTATGGACCGGCAACTGTGGAAAAGTTTACAGATGTAATGGGAAATCTTATACATCACTGTGAATATATGGAGGCATAATTGTCCTTTACTTAGTTTCAGCTTAAATTCGATGATCGAGCCTTTATGTATTACTATAATTAAGTGGCGTATAAAATTTAGTATAGGCAAAAGGTCGTTCTTTATTATAAAAATTAAAAAACCACAGAAAATCAGGCAACTAAGCTATTCAATTACATGCTGTTGTTTGTTATTTACTAATTTTCAGATCGATCCTTTATGTATATACTACTTTTAATTAATATTTCAGTTACTATGAGCAAGCGTTCGTTCTTTATTATAATGACATTGCCAAGTACCCTGCTGCCCAATTCTTGGTTTTGAATGTTTACTCAGATTGTTATAGGTGACTCCAGCCATCATAATTTCCTTGTCAGATCTAGTTTCAGAGCATTTTTCAATAGTGGTCTCGTACTTTCCAGGACAGTTTGTTCTACTACACAGATCATTTTTGCCAAATATTCAGTAGAACTAAAAGAACTGTTTAAAACACAGTTAGAAATACTTTTTTCTTGAGTCGGTGCTCCTGGAATTTGTTCTAAATCATTAGTCTTACAAACACATATACTAATAACCCTAACAGGCTATCTACCGCTGCAACCCGGATTAGTTACTATGGGCTTGAAGTTTGTTCTTTACTGTAATACTTTTGAATTCAGCTATCAATAAAACCCTGACACCGACGATACTTGCAAAATTCCAATTTACAGTATCTATCCCTTATGTATGATCTCCTAATGATCGTCTTTTAATATAACTTCAGTTACTATGGACTAAAGTTCGTTCTTTAATGTAATTCTCTAAGGATATTGTCTTCTAAACAGACATTGTCTTCTAGATCAAATAATCCTCAGTTTTAATGAACTAAATCAAGCTTTTATTTAATGACGTCAGTTGCACATGGGGTTTGTTTTATGCTATATGATTACAAACAGGAAAAAGCCTACAGCTTTTTCTTCTTTGAAAGAGTAAGAGACGAACCTCAAACAATCAAGTTGCTAACTATGTCCGACGTCTGCAATGCTTTATTATTCCAATGATCGTCTTTTAATGTAATACTGCTCAGACGTCATAAATATTCTCACAATTTGCAGTTAAATAAAATTATTATATTTAAAATTTTCAGGAATAATTCTAGTTTCAGTTAACAAATATTTTTTTTGTTAACCCCCCCTCCCCCAAATTACTGCATTTTACATAATAATGGATAATAATACAAAAACCTTTTTGACAAATACCATTTATGATGAACTATATCGGTCCTTTATAAAACATCAATAGAACCATATCATTACTATATCATTTACTATAATTAAGTTGAGTGTGTAATTTAGTATAGGCAAGAGTTCGTTCTTTATTATAATTATGAATGAGAACATTTTCATCTTTGTAGTTCTTAAGTAGTAATTATGACGTCACAGCGTAATGATTTTGTTGACGTCATAGCGTAATGATATTATTTCATGACGTCTTCAGAAACAACAATATAATTTCATGTTTTTCTATTCACGTCATAGCTCTAATATAAAACTATGATGACATTCATTATTTATCTAGTAGGGTTTCAGACAAGGTAATTCTAATGATGTACTTTTGTTTTGATCTGACTCTATTTTTAGGAGTTTTGTTATATTGCTTAGCATTGGACTGATCATCTCTTACTAGGGTTGCTAGCTACTGCTGCAACCCAAATTCACATATATATTTATTTATGAGAGGCAGCCTGGCCGAGTGGTCCAAGGCACTGGTGTTAGCCACCAGTCTCTTCGGAGGCGTGGGTTCAAATCTTACCGCTGGTATACGATTATGTTTGAAAGACTGGAGTGTGAAAAGACATCGAAAATGCAGTTTTTGGTGGAAAAATTTATTCTCTTTTAGAAATAATTTATTTTAGTTACAAAAGGTTTTTAACCCAATTAATTTCCTTTAAAATGAGCTATTGAACAACCCTCTTCGATGTTCCAGTGCCAAGCTATCTGTGGAAAAGAAAAAAAAAAAAGAAAAAAATATCCCGTTTGGGGAGAATAACGTGGTTAAAGTCAATTTTCTTGATTTTCAAGCCAATATATTTCCCTTGCTGTTCAAGCCAAGGGACAGAAAGTTTCCTATACAGGGGTTTCGGACAAGGCGGTTCTAATGGTGTACTTTTTGTTTTGATCTGACTCCTTTGTTAGGAGCTATGGGTTTTTATATTTCTTAACATTGGACGTGATCGTCTCTTACTAGGTTGCAGCGGTAGCTCTTACTAGGTTGCAGCGGTACTAGGTTGCTAGCTACCGCTGCAACCCGGATACATGATATAATATTTAGTCAAATAATAGTGTAAGCCTTCGGTAGCCCAGTTGGTAGAGTCGTCGGACGGCAAACGGACGTATGTCGCTGGTTCAAATCCAGGTCGAAGGAATTTTTTACCACCTTTGTTTTCAACTATACTCTGTCTCGTGTTTTAAATTAAAAAACCACAGAAAATCAGGCAACTAAGCTATTCAATTACATGCTGTTGTTTGTTATATACTAATTTTCAGATCGATCTTTTATGTAATTCTTTATTAGGTTTATAATATCAATGAAAATTACGTAATCCCCATTTATTTTCCAATTAACATTGGCTAGATGTCGTTCTTTACTATATTGTTTTGATCTGACTCCTCTGTTAGGAACTATGGGTTTTTATATTTTTAACATTGGACGTGATCGTCTCTTACTAGGTTGCTAGCTACCGCTGCAACCCGGAAAACAGGAAAATATTACAAACAGGAAAAAGCCTACGACTTTTTCTTCTTTGAAATAGTAAGAGACGAACCTCAAACGATCAAGTAGCTAACTAAGTCCAATGCATGCAATAACTTTTTATTCTAATGATCATCTTTTAATGTAACATATCAGTTATTATGGGAGAGAGATCGTCCTTTACTGTAAACTAATGGTGTACTTTTTGTTTTGATCTGACTTTTTTTTCAGGAATTTTGGGTTACTTTAGTATTTACTATGGGGCGTGATCGTCTCTTACTAGGTTGCTAGCTACCGCTGCAACTCGGATAAAATTTTATAATAATTTTATATTCGTTCTTTATTCTAATCATATATAGTATCGATCCTAGAAGTATTACTATGGTATACAGTTCGTTCCTTAATGTAATGCAACCCGGATCTTTACTATAATTACTATAGGTTATAGCCCGTTGTTAAATGCAATACTTGTCGAAAGAACGTGTATAAATATTGCATTCACTTATCACGTCACATATGGTGATCTTTTAATGTATTATTACAAACAGAAAAAAGCCTACGGCTTTTTCTTTCTTGGAATAGTAAGAGACGAACCTAAAAGAATCAGGCAGCTAAGTCCAATATAAGCAATGGTTTGTTCTTCTAATGATCATCTTTTAATTTGGTGTTTCTTACGAGGTTGCTAGCTACCACTGCAACCCGGACTATGTAATTAATAGGTTGCTAGCTACCGCTGCAACCTAGATATTCTTATTTCTGCTACTATGGGCTAAGGTTCGTTCTTTACTGTAAAATAATGGATAACTAAATAAAATGAAACTGTATTGACAAACACCATTTATGATGAACCATATCGGTCTTTTATGTAAAAATAAATAGAAATTGATTTTTTTCAATTTTAAAGTAATCACTTATTACGTCGTATAAGGTTATTAAATATTTAAAATCATCATAAAAATGTAAAAGTTCCGTTTTTTAGAGTTTCGGTTACTATTGGACGAGTCGCTCTTACTATACAGTTCTTTACCACGAACTGTTTGATAAAAACCCTGATTACAAACAGAAAAAAAATCCTACCGCTTTTTCTTATTTGGAATAGCATGAGACGAACCTCAAAGAATCAGGAAGCTAACTAAGTCCAATATATGCAATAAAGATATGCAACACTTTGTTTTTCTAATGATCGTCTTTTAATATAAACTAGAGGCAAGAGTTCGTTCTTTATAATAAAATAATTGAGTAGCTAACTAAGTCCAATGTACGCAATGGGTTGTTATTCCAATGATTGTCTTTTAATGTAAAAACAGGATACGAGAACTCCTTTGACACGAGGTGCCTGACTGAAGAAGAAAAAAAACACACTGTGCCCACATCTTTCTTTACTCAGGCAGTGCTAGCGCGCTGCCTATGATAATAAACTGATTACACACAGGAAAAAGCCTACGGCTTTTTCTTCTTTCAAATTGTAAGAGACGAGTCTAAGACAATCAAGTAGATAGCTAATTCCAATGTATGCAATTGTTTGTTATTTCAATGATCGTATTTAATGCAACTAGGTTTCAGCCATCTCTGCAACCATGAAACTGATGGAAATTACATAATCCCTATTTGTGTCTCAGTTAACATGGGTTAGGTGTCGTTCTTTATTGTAATATAATATAAAGATTCGTACACTATGGATTAAGCCAAAGTTTGGTTCCAGGATCGTCTTTTAATGAAATCAAGCCAATGTATTTCCCTTGCTGTTCAAGCCAAGGGACTGAAAGTTTCCTATACAGGGGTTTCGGACAAGGCGGTTCTAATGGTGTACTTTTGAATTTGATCTGACTCCTTTTTTAGGAACTATGGGTTTTTATATTTCTTAACATTGGACGTGATCGTCTCTTACTAGGTTGCTAGCTACCGCTGCAACCCGGATATAGCTCGTTGTTTAATGCAATACTTGTCGAAAGATGAACGTGTTTAAATATTGCATTCACTTACTACGTCACATATGGTTATCTTTTAATGTATTATTACAAACAGGAAAAAGCCTACGGCTTTTTCTTCTTTGGAATAATAAGAGACGAACCTCAAAGAATCAGGCAGCTAACTAAGTCCAATATAAGCAATTGTTTGTTTTTCTAATGATCATCTTTTAATTTGGCGTTTCTTACTAGGTTGCTAGCTACCACTTAAACCCGGATTATGTAATAGGTTGCTAGCTACCGCTGCAACCTAGATATTCTTATTTCTGCTACTATGGGCTAAGGTTCGTTCTTTCATGTAAAACTAGCAAAAAAATTTTTAAGCCTGATGAAGATTTAACTAATGTGTCAAAAGTAAGGTTGCAAGTCGACGATTTTGTTTTGGCCTTATTATAATTGGTATGGTGAAATAATAATATGAATATGGCTCTTAAATCATACTTCTTTATGGTTCCATATGGTCTAGTGGCTAGGATAGTTAACTTTCACTTAACAGGCTCGGGTTTGATTCCCGGTGTGGGAAAATTTTTAACTCTATAATCTTCGAACATTTGAACCTTTTATAATCTATAATGATGTATAATATAATACAGTAATCTTAACTATAGTGAAGTTGCGTGTGCAAGTTAGTATAGTGAAGAGTTCGATCTTTATTATAATGCCAAGCTATCTGTGGAAAAGAAAAAAAAGAAGAAAATATGCCGTTTTTGGAGAATAACGTGGTTAAAGTCAATTGTCTTGATTTTCAAGCCAATATATTTCCCTTGCTGTTCAAGCCAAATGACAGAAAGTTTCCTATACAGGGATTTCGGACAACGCGGTTCTAATGGTGTACTTTTTGTTTTGATCTGACTCCTTTTTTAGGAGCTACATTACCATGAACTGTTTGATTGCTTCAAAATTCAAATATCTTTGAAAAGACTGCAGTATGAAAATATATCAAAAATGCAATTTTTTGACAAAATTGATTCTAATTTAAAAAGTATTTTGATTTTTAATTACAAAAGGCACTAGATGTAGCAATTTCCTTTAAAATGAGCTATTATACAGCTCTCTATGATTTTCCAGCACTCAGCTAGCTGAGGAGGAAGAACGACGTGGTTAAAGTCAATTTTCTTGATTTTCAAGCCAATATCTTTTCTTTGTAATTCCTGCCAAAGGGCGGTAAGTTTCCTTTATAGGGGTTTCGGACAAGGCGGTTCTAATGGTGTACTTTTTCTTTTGATCTGACTCGTTTTTTAGGAGTTAGGGGGTTTTATATTTCTTAACATTGGACGTAATCGTCTCTTACTAGGTTGCTAGCTACCGCTGTAACCCGGATTG
The DNA here is from genome assembly GCA_027921565.1 of Artemia sinica. Lineage (NCBI taxonomy): Eukaryota > Metazoa > Arthropoda > Branchiopoda > Anostraca > Artemiidae > Artemia > Artemia sinica. The sequence continues at coordinate 63,233 of JAPEVW010000601.1, read as the reverse complement.
TTATTCCAATGATTGTCTTTTAGTGTTAAATTTTTTAAGCCTGATTAAGATTTAGCTAATGTGTCAAAAGTAAGTTGCAAGTCGACAATTTTGTTTTGGCCTTATTATAATTGGTATGGTGAAATAATAATATGCATATGGCTCTTAAATCATACTTCTTTATGGTTCCACATGGTCTAGTGGCTAAGATAGTTAACTTTCACTTAACAGGATCGGGTTCGATTCTCAGTGTGGGAAAATTTTTAACTCTATAATCTTCGAACATTTGAACCTTTTATAATCTATAATGATGTATAATATAAATACTGTAATCTTAACTATAGTGAAGTTGCGTATGCAAGTTAGTATAGGGAAGAGTTCGATCTTTATTATACTACTGCTGCAACCCAAATTCACATATATATTTATTTATGAGAGGCAGCCTGGCCGAGTGGTCCAAGGCACTGGTGTTAGCCACCAGTCTCTTCGGAGGCGTGGGTTCAAATCTTACCGCTGGTATGCGATTATGTTTGAAAGACTGCAGTGTGAAAAGACATCGAAAATGCAGTTTTTGGTGGAAAAATTTATTCTCTTTTAGAAATAATTTATTTTAGTTACTATAGATTTTCACCCAATTAATTTCCTTTAAAATGAGCTATTGAACAACTATCTACGATGTTCCAGTGCCAAGCTATCTCTGGAAACAAAGAAAAGAGAAAAAAATATCCCGTTTAGGCAGAATGTTGTAGTAGCTGCCACTTTTCTTGATTTTTTAGTACTGATTTTTTAACTTGCGTGTAGCTTGCTTTGATCTAACCATTATGTATTCATGAATGAGACCATTTACAGTTTTGACGTTTCTTATATAGTAATTATGACGTCACTGCATCAAAAATACAGTTTTTATTGGAAAAATTTATTCTCTTTTAGAAATAATTTATTTTAGTTACTATAGATTTTTAACCCAATTAATTTCCTTTAGGATGAGCTATTGAACAACCCTCTACGATTTTCCAGTGCCAAGCTATCTCTGGATACAAAGAAAAGAGAAAAAAATATCCCGTTTGGGAGAATAACGTGGTTAAAGTCAATTTTCTTGATTTTCAAGCCAATATATTTCCCTTGCTGTTCAAGCAAAGGGACAGAAAGTTTCCTATAAAGGGGTTTCGGACAAGGCAGTTCTAATGGTGTACTTTTTGTTTTGATCTGACTCCTTTTTTAGGAGCTATGGGTTTTTATATTCTTAACATTGGACGTGATCGTCTCTTACTAGGCTGCTAGCTACCGCTGCAACCCGGATTATATAAATATAAATATTGCATTCACTTATTACGTCACATATGGTTATCTTTTAATGTATTATTACAAACAGGAAAAAGCCTACGGCTTTTTCTTCTTTGGAATAGTAAGAGACGAACCTCAAAGAATCAGGCAGCTAACTAAGTCCAATATAAGAAATTGTTTGTTCTTCTAATGATCATCTTTTAATTTGGCGTTTCTTACTAGGTTGCTTGCTACCACTTAAACCCGGATTATATAATAGGTTGCTAGCTACCGCTGCAACCTAGATATTCTTATTTCTGCTACTATGGGCTAAGGTTCGTTCTTTCATGTAAAACTAGCAAAACATTTTTTAAGCCTGATGAAGATTTAACTAATGTGTCAAAAGTAAGGTTGCAAGTCGACGATTTTGTTTTGGCCCTATTATAATTGGTATGGTGAAATAATAATATGCATATGGCTCTTAAATCATACTTTTTTATGGTTCCATATGGTCTAGTGGCTAGGATAGTTAACTTTCACTTAACAGGCTCGGGTTCGATTCCCGGTGGGGGAAAACTCTATAATCTTCGAACATTTGAACCTTTTATAATTTATAATGATGTATAATATAAATACTGTAATCTTAACCATAGTGAAGTTGCGTATGCAAGTTAGTATAGGGAAGAGTTCGATCTTTATTATAAATTTGAAAGACTGCAGTGTGAAAAGACATCGAAAATGCAGTTTTTGTTGGAAAAATTTATTTTCTTTTAGAAATAATGTATTTTAGTTACAAAAGGTTTTTAACCCAATTAATTTCCTTTAAAATGAGCTATTGAACAACCCTCTACGATGTTCCAGTGCCAAGCTATCTCTGGATACAAAAGAAAAGAGAAAAAATATCCCGCTTGTGGAGAATAACGTGGTAAAAGTCAATTTGCTTGATTTTCAAGCCAATATATTTTCTTTGTTATTCAAGCCAAAGAGCGGTAAGTTTCCTTTATAGAGGTTTCAGACAAGGCGGTTCTAATGGTGTACTTTTGTTTTGATCTGACTCCTCTGTTAGGAACTATGGGTTTTTATATTTCTTAACATTGGACGTGATCGTCTCTTACTAGGTTGCTAGCTACCGCTGCAACCCGGAAATTTAATTATAAATTTTATGTAATCCATTTAGTATAGCCTAGAGCTCGTTCTTTATTATAAGTCCGTATATTCACTGCGTTGTATAGAATTTTCCATTGCATCTATAAACTGATCCAATGTTGTCAGTCCATAGCTTGGAAGCTTTTCATTAAACTGACAACATTTCTTTTGGATATTACTATGAAGTTTTACCAGAGCATTTTTAGCCAACTTTTCAATAGCATCCGCTCTTTCAAAGAGAATTTTAATCTATAATTTTGAATACTTTTCGTAATCCTGGTAAAACATCCGTAAAATGTTTCTCAATTTACGAAGATCAGAACGCATTTTTGCCATCTTTTTGGACTTGTGAATGTAATTTTTCAATTTGTCCTTATGCGTTCTTTGGTAAAGCCTCGCAGAGGTTTTAATTTTTTCATTATAGCTTTTTTCACCCCAATATATACCCATTATTCTGGTAGCAACTTTTTTCTTATGTTTGTTTCGGTAATCTTTATCATTATCATACCGTTTCTTGCTCTTTTGTTTGGCTGTCTCAATTTTGCATGTGTATAAACTTCTTCTTTATAATAACGCTGTTTGTCACAATCAATTTTTGCATCTCGATACGCCTGGTCAGTTCAATACCTTTACTTTTCTCTTTTCAAGATGCCATCTCTGTTTTTTGTGTAGTACTGTTTTTTTAAATTATGTATAATTCGCTTAGAAGGCATCTTATTACTATCTTAATTATCCTATTATAATTTTTTAAGTCTCGTATCAAGTACCCATAACCTAACAAAAAAACTAATTTTTTAATTTTTAGGTATTTTGTTAGTTTGAATGAAAAGATTAAAATTATTGCTCAGATATCATAAATGTTTTGCAGTTTACATAATAACTTTAGAGATTCTAAACTGAAAAATAAGATATATAAAAAAATTTAATTTTTTGACTGGAATAAATATTAAATCCCACGTCGGGAAATTAGAACCTAACCAAAACTAAACTAATTTTAAAATTTTAAAGTATTTTTTCTAGCTTGAATTGAAAGATAGCTTGAATGAAATGGGAAATATTAGACATCACTGTGGCTTTATGGAGGAATAATTTTCCTTTACTTAGCTTCAACTTTATTTGATGATCGAGCCTTTATGTACTAACTACATCCATCGACTATGACATCATTGATCAATATTGTACATAAAAAATTAAGTTTTTCGTAAGAAATTGATTCAATTTAAAACAAAATTAAGTACAAATGGCACTAGATCTAGAGATTTCCTTTAAAACGAGCCATTGAACAACTCTCTGCAATGTTCCAGGGCCAAACCATCTGTAAAAAGAAGAAAGAAAAAAGATGCCGTTTGTGGAGAATAACGTGGTTAAAGTCAATTTTTTGATTTTCAAGCCAATATATTTTCTTTGTTATTCAAGCCAAAGGACGGTAAGTTTGCTATATAGAAGTTTTGGACAAGGCGGTTTCTAATAGTGTACTACTAGGTTGTTAGCTACCGCTGCAACCCGGATAAACCTTGATTACAAACAGGAAAAAAGCCTACGGCTTTTTCTTCTTTGAAATAGAAAGGTCGAACCTCAAACAATCGAGTAGCTATCTAAGTCCAATGTATGCAATGGTCTTTATTCCAATGATCGTATTTTAATGTAACTATTTCATTTTAACTATGGGGCGTGATCGTCTCTTACTAGGTTGCTAGCTACCACCGCAACCCGGATTCCAGTTAATATGGACTAAAGTTCGTCCTTTAATGTAAAGTAGGCTGACCATTGACAATGACTACAAAACTATCAATGTTAAGAAGTTTTTCAGGCTGAATATCTGCATTTGCTTGCACATCAACAGGTAGATATACTATTCTCCCCTTAAGAGCGTCAACAAGTTCTGTTCTAGGTCTCTTCAATGCAGTTACTTGCCCTAATCTGACGATCGTAAGACAAGGCATAAACAAATCGAATCACTGCCATTTCAAATTATTTAAACACTTTATACATTCCGGTGTACAGTCTATATGAAGGTTATTTAATACTGATCGGACATTCTCCTGACTTTTCAACATTTTCCCAGCACAGTAATCACAGACAGAGAATGAATCTATGATATCCTCTTTCCATCCTGTACAATGAATTAGCTGTTTTCTGTCATCTTTGGGTATGTCCTTTTGTAGGTGTTCTAAAATCGTGGCCATCATTACATCACAAACCTTTCTATTTGAAAGGGATCTTAGACTCTTCAATTGGTATTTTGTCTTTATCTGCTCGCAACTGTCACAATGCATTGTGGGGTATACATCCCTAATGTTAGCTACCTTATCAAGGCTCTCACCAAATATTTTATTATTGTATTTTCATCCACAGAAACTCTAATATTGCTATCACCGTAGATGAATTCTTGACTATTATTACGACAGAGTCTTCTTGACACTTCTTCTATATAATGACTTAGTTCATTGTACGAGCCCTCGACTTTTAGTAGATTAATATGTTGTATAGTCTTAGATTTTGATACTGCCTTATATACGCTATTAATGAAACAGGTCAAGACAGGAAAATGTGGAGCTAGTGCCCTTAGAGAACGCAAATAGCTCTGACATCCCTCATTTGGGCTACAGTATAACGAATGCCCATGCTTTCTTGTGTCCCTGTAATTGATTTCACAATAATCCAAGCCGCCAAAGTAGAAATTAACCACTTTGTCATTTGAAAATTTTAATGCTATATTATTTTCAAGGATATCAAAAAGAATTTGACATAATTCAATATCCGTCGGAAAGAGCTTGCAGATATCAGGGTGACATTGCCAAGTAACCTGCTGCCCAATTTTTGGTTTTGAATGTTTACTCAGATTGTTATAGGTGACTTCAGCCATCATAATTTCCTTGTCAGATCTAGATTCAGAGCATTTTTCAATAGTTGTCTCGTACTTTTCAGGACAGTTTGTTCTACTACACAGAGAATTTTTTGCCAAATATTCAGTAGAACTAAAAGAACTGTTTAAAACACAGTTAGAAATACTTTTTTCTTGTGTCGGTGTTCCAGGAATATGTTCTAAATCATTAGTCTTACAAACACATATACTAATAACCCTAACAGGCTTGTTTTCGCCATAATTGAAAAAACATTGCTTTTCCTTCGCTGCTGATAGGTATGCTTGTATATATATTTTTATTGCTGCTACATAAACTGCAATTGCTTCTTCCAAAATTAATATACGAATTTTCTAAGAAGTACGCCTCTGTATATTCACTGTGTTGTCGAACATTTTCCATTGTATATATAAACTGTTCCGCAGTTGCCAGTCCATACCTTGGAAGCTTTTCATTAAACTGACAACATTTCTTTTGGATATTACAATGAAGCTTTGCCAAAGCATTTCTAGCCGACTTTTCAACAGCATCCGCTCTTTCAAAGAGAATTTTAATCTGTAATTTTGAATACTTTTCGTGATCCCGATAAAACATGCGTAAAATGTTTCTCAATTTACAAAGATCAGCCTGCATTTTTGCCATCTTCTTGTATTTCTGAATGTAATTTTTCCCTTTGTCCTTATGCGTTCTTCGGTACAACCTCGCAGAAAATTTAATTTTTTCATTATAGCTTTTGTCACCCCAGTATCTATACATTATTCTGGTAGCAACTTTTTTCTTATGTTTGTTTCGGTAATCTATATCGTTATCATACCGTTCCTTGCTCTTTTGTTTGGCTGTCTCAATTTTCGCATGTCTATAAACTACATCATTATAATAACGCTGTTTGTCACTATCAATTTTTGCATCTCGATACGCCTGGTCGGTTGAATACCTTTGCTTTTCTCTTTTCAAGATGCTATCTCTGTTTTTTGTGTAGTACTGTTTTTTTTAACTTGCGTGTAGCTTGCTTGATTGAAACCATTATGTAACCATTAGTTGAATGTTTATGTCACGTATCAAGTATCAAAAACTTAGCAAAAAATTAAACTAATTTTTAAATTTTCAGGTATTTTTCTAGTCTAAATTAAAAGATTAAAACTATTGTTCAGACACCATAAATATTTTTGCAGTTTATAACTTTAGCGATTCTGAACTAAAAACGAAAATAAAATAAAAATTAATTTTTTCAATTTTTACGTCACGTCACTCATTAAGTCATATATGATTATTAGTACACAATAGGTTTTAGATATTACGTCATGTCACTTATTACGTCATATATGGTTATTAGTAGATAATCGGTAAAATATTCGTTCTTTATTATAACTGCAACCCGGATTATGTAATACTAACTACATCCAACGACTATGATGTCGTTGATCAATATTGTATATAAAAAATTAAGTTTTTCGTAAAGAATAATTAATTGAAAAAAAAATTAAGTGCAAAAGTTCCTAGATCTAGAGATTTCCTTTAAAATGAGCCATTGAAAAACTCTCTACGATGTTCCAGTGCCAAGCTATCTGTGGAAAAGAAGAAAGAAAAAAATATCCCGTTTAGGCAGAATGTTGTAGTAGCTGACATTTTTCTTGATTTTCAAGCCAATATATTTCCCTTGCTGTTCAAGCCAAGGGACAGAATGTTTCCTATACAGGGATTTCGGACAAGGTGGTTCTAATGGTGTACTTTTTGTTTTGATCTGACTCCTTTTTTTAGGAACTATGGGTTTTTATATTTCTTAACATTGGACGTGATCGTCTCTTACTAGGTTGCTAGCTACCGCTGCAACCCGGATAGCTACCCCTGGAACCACTGTATATCAGTTACTATGGACGAGAGATCGTTCTTTGCTGTATATGAAAAGACATCAAAAATGCAGTTTTTAGTGGAAAAATTTATTCTCTTTTAGAAATAGGTTATTTTAGCTACAAAAGATTTTTAACCCAATTAATTTCCTTTAAAATGAGCCATTGAAAAACTCTCTACGATGTTCCAGTGCTAAGCTATCTGTGGAAAAGAAAGAAGAAAGAAAAAAATATGCTGTTTAGGCAGAATAATGTAGTAGCCGCCACTTTTCTTGATTTTTAAGCCAATATATTTCCCTTACTGTTCAAGCCAAATGACAGAAATTTTCCTATACAGGGGTTTCGGACAAGGCGGTTCTAATGGTGTACTCTTTTTTATCTGACTTTTTTATTAGGAGCTACGGGTTTTTATATTTCTTAACATTGGAAGTGATCATTTCTTACTAGCTTGCTAGCTACCGCTGCAACCCGGATTACTGTAATGTTTTAATATAAAACACGAATTAGTGTATTACAAACAGGAAAAAGCCTATGGCTTTCTCTTAATTGGAATAGTAAGAGACGACCTGGCTACAACCTACGATTATGACATCATTGATCAATCTTTAAAATTAATTAAAATCTTATTTTAGTTACTATGGGCTGGAAGTTTGTTTTTAACTGTAATATAGGATTGATCCTATATGTAACGTTTAGGAAGAATGTTGTAGTAGCTGCCACTTTTCTTGATTTTCAAGCCAATATATTTCCCTTTCTGTTCAAGCCAAGGGACAGAAAGTTTCCTATACAGGGGTTTCGGACAAGGCGGTTCTAATGGTGTACTTTTTGTTTTGATCTGACTCCTTTTTTAGGAACTATGGGTTTTTATATTTCTTAACATTGGACGTGATCGTCTCTTACTAGGTTGCTAGCTACCGCTGCAACCGGACCTTTATGTTTAACCTTTATGTATATACTACTTTTAATTAATATTTCAGTTACTATGAGCAAGCGTTCGTTCTTTATTCGTTCAGATCGATCCTTTATGTACCTTAATGTAATGAAATAAAACTCATTTAAACATTTTTAGGATTGTATCTAATTTCTTTTCATGAAGTGAAATTTTTACTAAATATCCTAAATATTTTTGCAGTTTACAAAGTTATGCAGTTTCGCTCATACATTTTGCTTTTGTTGCAATATAAATACTGTAACCTTAACTATAGTTAAGTTGCCTATACAATTTAGTATAGGCAAAAGTTGGTTCTTTATGATAAATTATTTATCTAGTAGGGTTTCAGACAAGGTAATTCTAATGATGTACTTTTGTTTTGATCTGACTCTATTTGTAGGAGTTTTGTTATATTTCTTAGCATTGGACTGATCGTCTCTTACTAGGTTGCTAGCTACTGCTGCAACCCAAATTCACATATATATTTATTTATGAGAGGCAGCCTGGCCGAGTGGTCCAAGCCACTGGTGTTAGCCACCAGTCTCTTCGGAGGCGTGGGTTCAAATCTTACCGCTGGTATACGATTATGTTTGAAAGACTGCAGTGTGAAAAGACATCGAAAATGCTGCCTTTGGTGGAAAAATTTATTCTCTTTTAGAAATAGTTTATTTTAGTTACTATAGATTTTTAACCCAATTAATTTCCTTTAAAATGAGCTATTGAACAACCCTCTACGATGTTCCAGTGCCAAGCTATCTCTGGATACAAAAAAAAGAAAAGAGAAAAAAAATATCCTGTTTGGTGAGAATAACGTGGTTAAAGTCAATTTTCTTGATTTTCAAGCCAATATATTTCCCTTGCTGTTCAAGCCAAGGGACAGAAAGTTTCCTATACAGGGATTTCGGACAAGGCGGTTCTAATGGTGTACTTTTTGTTTTGATCTGACTCCTTTGTTAGGAACTATGGGTTTTTATATTTCTTAACATTGGACGTGATCATCTCTTACTAGGTTGCTAGCTACCGCTGCAACCCGGATAAATTAGAAAATTAAAACTATAGCTCAGATACCATAAATATTCTTACAGTTTATAACTTTAGCTACTCTGAACTGAAAACGAAAATAAAAAAAATTGATTTTTTCAATTTTTACGTCACGTAAAATTACGTCACGCTCATTACGTCATATATGCTTATTTATTAATATTTTATATTGCTAAATTTTATATTTCATGATTTCAAAATGTAATTAGAGTTCGTTCTTTATTGTAATCACGGCGAAATGATTTTATTTCAAGACGTCATGGCGCAATGGTATTATTTCATGACGTCTTCAGAAACAACAATATAATTTTGTGTTTTTCTAATCACGTCATAGCTCTAATATAAAACTATGATGACATTCATTATTTATCTAGTAGGGTTTCAGACAAGGTAGTTCTAATGATGTACTTTTGTTTTGATTTGACTCTATTTTTAGGAGTTTTGGGTTTTTATATTTCTTAGCATTGGACTGATCGTCTCTTACTAGGTTGCTAGCTACTGGTGCAACCCAAATTATGAGAGGCAGCCTGGCCGATTGGTCCAAGGCACTGGTGTTAGCCACCAGTCTCTACGGAGGTGTGGGTTCAAATCTTACCGCTGGTATACGATTATTATGTTAGAAAGACTGCAGTGTGAAAAGACATCAAAAATGCAGTTTTTGGTGGAAAAATTTATTCTCTTTTAGAAATAATTTATTTTAGTTACTATAGATTTTTAACCCAATTAATTTCCTTTAAAATGAGCTATTGAAGAACTATCTACGATGTTCCAATGCCAAGCTATCTCTGGAAACAAAGAAAAAAGAAAGAAAAAAAAATACCCGTTTAGGCAGAACGTTGTAGTAGCTGCCACTTTTCTTGATTTTCAAGCCAATATATTTCCCTTGCTGTTCAAGCCAAGGGACAGAGACTTTCCTATACAGGGGTTTCGGACAAGGCGGTTCTAATGGTGTACTTTTTGTTTTGATCTGACTCCTTTGTTAGGAACTATGGGCTTTTATATTTCTTAACATTGGACGTGATCGTCTCTTACTAGGTTGCTAGCTACCGCTGCAACCCGGAAACCCATTAATTTCCTTTAAAATGAGCCATTGAACAAAGATCTACGATGTTCCAGTGCCGAGCTATCTCTGGATACAAAGAAAAAAGAAAAAAAAATATCCTGTTATATTTGATGCGGATAATCTTCATCATTTTGATAACACATCTTGCTGTTTTGTTTTGCTCTCTCAATTTTTACTTTTCGATACGCCTGGTCGGTTGAATATCTTTGCCTTTCTCTTTTCAAGATACTATCTCTGTTGTCTGTGTAGTACTGTTTTTTTAACTTGCGTGCAGCTTGCTTTGATCTAACCATTATGTAATTCACGAATGAGACCATTTTCATCTTTGTAGTTCTTAAGTAGTAATGTATAGTAAACTTTCTGTCCCTTGGCTTGAACAGCAAGGGAAATATATTGGCTTGAAAATCAAAAAAAGTGGCAGCTACTACAACATTCTGCCTCAACGGGATATTTTTTTTTCTTTTTTCTTTCTTTTCCACCGATAGCTTGGCACTGGAACATCGTAGAGAGTTGTTCAATGGCTCATTTTAAAGGAAATTTATTGGACTAAAAATCTATAGTAACTTAAAATAAATTATTTCTAAAAGAGAATAAATTTTCTGTCTTTTCACACTGCAGTCTTTCAAACATAATCGTATACCAGCAGTAAGATTTGAACCCTCGCCTCCGAAGAGACTGGTGGCTAACACCAGTGCCTTGGACCACTCGGCCAGGCTGCCTCTCATAAAAAAATATATATGTGAATTTGGGTTGCAGCAGTAGCTAGCAACCTAGTAAGAGACGATCAGTCCAATGCTAAGAAATATAAAAACCCAAAACTCCTAAAAATAGAGTCGGATCAAAACAAAAGTACATTACATTAAAAGACGATCATTGGAATAACAAACAATTGCGTACATTGGAATTAGTTAGCTACTTGATTGTTTGAGGTTCGTCTCTTACTATTTCAAAGAAGAAAAAGCCTTATGCTTTTTCCTGTTTGTAATCAGTTTATTATCCGGGTTGCAGCGGTAGCTAGAAACTTACATAAAGGACCGATATAGTTCATCCTAAATGGTATTTGTCTATTAATTTTTTTATATAATCCAGGTTGCAGCATAAAAATAAGGGATCTGCACTCCAGATTCGCGGTTAAGGACCTTTAAGAATTAAAATTGCATAAAGGATCGATATAATAACTGAATCTGACGTGCAGTGGTTATAATAAAGAACGAATATTCTACCAATTGTCTACTAATAAACATATATGACGTAATAAGTGACAAGACGTAATATCTGACACCAATTGTGTGCTAATAACCATATATGACGTAAGTTTAAAGCGTGATAATCTCAAAGAGTGATAATCTCAAAGGTTATCACTCAAAGAGTGATAAGTTTCCTTAATAGGGGTTTTGGACAAGCTGGTTCTAATGGTGTAATTTTTGTTTTTGATCTGACGCTTTTCTCAGGAGTTAGGGGTTTTTATATTTCTTAACATTGGACGTGATCGTCTCTCACTAGGCTGCTAGCTACCGCTGCAACCCGGATCTGACTGTATTTTTAGGAGTTTTGGGTTTTTATATTTCTTAGCATTGGACTGATCGTCTCTTGCTAGGTTGCTAGCTACTGCTGCAACCCAGATTCACATATATATTATTTATGAGAGGCAGCCTGGCCGAGCGGTCCAAGGCACTTGTGTTAGCCACCAGTCTCTTCGGAGGCGTGGGTTCAAATCATACCGCTGGTATACGATTATGTTTGAAAGACTGCAGTGTGAAAATACATCAAAAATGCAGTTTTTGGTAGAAAAATTTATTCTCTTTTAGAAATAATTTATTTTGGTTTCTATAGATTTTTAGCCCAATTAAATTCCTTTAAAATGAGCCATTGAACAACTCTCTACGATGGTCCAGTGCCAAACTATCTCTGGATACAAAAGAAAAAAAGAAAAAAAGAAAAAAAATATTCCGTTTAGGCAGAATGTTGTAGTAGCTGCCACTTTTCTTGATTTTCAAGCCAATATATTTCACTTGCTGTTAAAGCCAAGAGACAGAAAGTTTACTATACAGGGGTTTCGGACAAGGCGGTTCTAATGGTGTACTTTTGAATTTGATCTGACTCCTTTTTTAGGAACAATGAGTTTTTATATTTCTTAACATTGGACGTGATCGTCTCTTACTAGGTTGCTAGCTACCGCTGCAACCCGTATTCGGATAAGGCGGTTCTAATGGTGTACTTTTTGTTTATATCTGACTCCTTTTTTAGGAGCTATGGGTTTTTATATTTCTTAACATCTGACGTGATCATCTCTTACTAGGTTGCTAGCTACCGCTGCAACCCGGATCAATAAATCCTATTTATAGTATAGATCCTGTTTATTCTTTACTTGGTTTCAGCCATCTATATAGCTATTATACCGTTGAAAATAAAATAATCGTCACTTATAATTAACCAGCCCAATTCCAAACAAAAAACAAAACCAACAACAAAAAATTTAGTGAAGGAAAGAAGTCGTTCTTTATTACAATTTGACCCAATTAATTTCCTTTAAAATGAGCCATTGACAAACTCTCTACGATGTTCCAGTGCCAAACTATCTCTGGATACAAAAGAAAAAAAGAAAAAAAGAAAAAAAAATATTCCGTTTAGGCAGAATGTTGTAGTAGCTGCCACTTTTCTTGATTTTCAAGCCAATATATTTCCCTTGCTGTTCAAGCCAAGGGACAGAAAGTTTACTATACAGGGGTTTCGGACAAGGCGGTTCTAATGGTGTACTTTTGAATTTGATCTGATGCTTTTGTTAGGAACTATGGGTTTTCATATCTCTTAACATTGGACGTGATCGTCTCTTACTAGGTTGCTAGCTACCGCTGCAACCCAGATACGTCCTTGAATGTTATCTTTATTATAACTAGCTACTGCTGCAACCCAGATTCTATGCTATATGATTACAAACAGGAAAAAGCCTATGGCTTTTTCTTCTTTGAAATAGTAAGAGACGAACCTCAAACAATCAGGTAGCTAACTAAGTCCAAAGTCTTCAATGGTTTGTTATTGCAATGATCGTCTCTTGATGTAACAACCAATCAAGTAGCTAACTAAATCTAATGTATATAATGGATTTTTATTTTAGTATAGGCAATAGGTCGTTCTTAATTATAAAATCCATCTGTTGAATTACTAACCTATACTATAAATAAGTGGCGTATGAAATTTAGTCTAGGTAAGAGGTCGTTCTTTATTATAATGCTGCAACCCAAATTCACATATATATTTATTTATGAGAGGCAGCCTGGCCGAGTGGTCCAAGGCACTGGTGTTAGCCACCAGTCTCTTCGGAGGCGTGGGTTCAAATCTTACCGCTGGTATACGATTATGTTTGAAAGACTGGAGTGTGAAAAGACATCGAAAATGCAGTTTTTGGTGGAAAAATTTATTCTCTTTTAGAAATAATTTATTTTAGTTACAAAAGGTTTTTAACCCAATTAATTTACTTTAAAATGAGCTATTGAACAACCCTCTACGATGTTCCAGTGCCAAGCTATCTGTGGAAAAGAAAAAAAAAGAAAAAAGAAAAAAATATCCCGTTTGGGGAGAATAACGTGGTTAAAGTCAATTTTCTTGATTTTCAAGCCAATATATTTCCCTTGCTGTTCAAGCCAAGGGACAGAAAGTTTCCTATACAGGGGTTTCGGACAAGGCGGTTCTAATGGTGTACTTTTTGTTTTGATCTGACTCCTTTGTTAGGAACTATGGGTTTTTATATTTCTTAACATTAGACGTGATCGTCTCTTACTAGGTTGCTAGCTACCGCTGCAACCCGGATGATCGTCTCTTACTAGGTTGATAGCTACCACTGCAAGCCAGATTACAAACAAGAAAAAGCCTATGGCTTTTTCTTAATTGGAATAGTAAGAGACGACAGGGCTACAACCTAAGCTTATGACATCATTGATCTATCTATAATATTGATTATAATATTATTTTAGTTACTATGGGCTGGAGGTTCGTTCTTTACTGTAAACCATATCGTAACAATTTTTTTTATAATAATAATTAATTTTTTTAATTACAAAAGGTTTCTATATACAGCAGTTTCCTTTCATATGAGCCATTACACAGTTCTTTATTATGACCACGAACTGTTTGACTTAATACTTAAGTTACTATGGGTTCAGTTCGTTCCTTATTGTAAACATTGGATGTGATCGTCTCTTACTAGGTTGTTAGATACCACTGCGACCCGGATTCAGCTACTATGGACTAAAGTTCGTTCTTTAATGTAAAATAATTCTATTATTGTATTTTCATCCACAGAAACTCTAATATTGCTATCACCGTAGATGAAGTCTTGACTATTATTACGACAGAGTCTACTTGACACTTCTATATAATGACTTAGTTCCTTGTACGAGCCCTCGACTTTTAGTAGATTAATATGTTGTATAATCTTACATTTTGATACTGCCTTATATACGCTATTAATGAAACAGTTCAAGACGGGAAAATGTGGAGCTAGTGCCCTTAGAGAACGCAAATAGCTCTGACATCCCTCATTTGGGCTACAGTATAACGAATGCCCATGCTTTCTTGTGTCCCTGTAATTGATTTCACAATAATCCAAGCCGCCAAGGTAGAAATTAACCACTTTGTCAGTTGAAAATTTTAATCCTATATTATTTTCAAGGATATAAAAAAGAATTTGACATAATTCAATATCCGTCAGATAGAGCTTGCAGATATCAGGGTGACATTGCCAAGTAGCTTGCTGCCCAATTTTTGGTTTTGAATGTTTACTCAGATTGTTATAGGTGACTTCAGCCATCATAATTTCCTTGTCAGATCTAGATTCAGAGCATTTTTCAATAGTTGTCTCGTACTTTTCAGGACAGTTTGTTCGACTAAACAGAGAATTTTTTGCCAAATATTCAGTAGAACTAAAAGAACTGTTTAAAACACAGTTAGAAATGCTTTTTCTTGAGTCGGTGTTCCAGGAATTTGTTCTATATCATTAGTCTTACAAACACATATACTAATAACCCTAACAGGCTCGTTTTTGCCATAATTGAAAAACATTGCTTTTCCTTCACTGTTTATAGGTATGCTTGTATATATATTTTTATTGCTGCTACATAAACTGCAATTGCTCCTTCCAAAATTAATATACGAATTTTCTAAGAAGTACGCCTCTGTATATTCACTGTGTTGTCGAACATTTTCCATTGCATCTATAAACTGTTCCGCAGTTACCAGTCCATACCTTGGAAGCTTTTCATTAAACTGACAACATTTCTTTTGGATATTACTATGAAGCTTTGCCAAAGCATTTCTAGCCGACTTTTCAACAGCATCCGCTCTTTCAAAGAGAATTTTAATCTGTAATTTTGAATACTTTTCGTGATCCTGGTAAAACATGAGTAAAATTTTTCTCAATTTACAAAGATCAGCCTGCATTTTTGCAATCTTCTTGTATTTCTGAATGTAATTTTTCCCTTTGTCCTTATGCGTTCTTCGTTACAACCTCGCAGAGAATTTAATTTTTTCAGTATAGCTTTTGTCACCCCATTATCTACCCATTATTCTGGTAGCAACTTTTTTCTTATGTTTGTTTAAGTAATCTTCATCATTATCATACCGTTCCTTGCTCTTTTGTCTAGCCTGCCCAATTGTTGCTTCACTATAAAGTTTATCATTTTGATAACGCTCCTTGATCTTTTGTTTGGCTGTATCAATTTTTAATTCTCGATACACCTGGACAATTGAATACCTTTGCTTTTGGTTTTTCTTATATTTGATGCGGTAATCTTCATCACTGTGATAACTCTCCTTGAACTTTTGTTTGGCTGTCTCAATTTTTGCATGTCTATAATCTTCATCATTTTGATAACACATCTTGCTGTTTTGTTTTGCCCTCTCAATTTTTACATCTCGATACGCCTGGTCGGTTGAATACCTTTGCTTTTCTCTTTTCAAGATACTATCTCTGTTGTCTGTGTAGTACTGTTTTTTTAACTTGCGTGCAGCTTACTTTGATCTAACCATTATGTAATTCACGAATGAGACTATTTTCATCTTTGTAGTTCTTAAGTTGTAATTATGACGTCACGGTGTAATGATTTTATTTCATGATGACGTCATGGCGCAATGATATTATTTCATGACGTCTTCAGAAACCACAACATAATTTCGTGTTTTTCTATTCACGTCATAGCTCTAATATAAAGCTATGACGACATTCATTATTTATCTAGTAGGGTTTCAGACAAGGTAGTTCTAATGATGTACTTTTGTTTTGATCTGACTCTATTTTTAGGAGTTTTGGGTTTTTATATTTCTTAGCATGGGACTGATCGTCTCTTACTAGGTTGCTAGCTACTACTGCAACCCAAATTATAAGAGGCAGCCTGGCCGAGTGGTCCAAGGCACTGGTGTTAGCCACCAGTCTCTTCGGAGGCGTGGGTTCAAATCTTACCGCTGGTATACGATAATGTTTGAAAGACTGCAGTGTGAAAAGACATCAAAAATGCAGTTTTGGTGGAAAAATTTATTCTCTTTTAGAAATAATTTATTTTACTTACTATAGATTTTTAATCAAATTAATTTCCTTTAAAATGAGCTATTGAACAACCCTCTACGATGTTCCAGTGCCAAGATATCTGTGGAAAAGAAAGAAAAGAGAAAAAAAAAGAAAAAAATATCCCGTTTAGGCAGAATGTTGTAATAGCTGCCACTTTTCTTGATTTTCAAGCCAATATATTTCCCTTGCTGTTCGAACCAAGGGACAGAAAGTTTCCTACACAGGGGTTTCGGACAAGGTGGTTCTAATGGTGTACTTTTTGTTTTGATCTGACTCCTCCGTTAGGAACTATGGGTTTTTATATTTCTTAACATTGGACGTGATCGTCTCTTACTAGGCTGCTAGCTACCGCTGCAACCCGGATTATAAAAAAAATATCCCGTTTAGGCAGAATGTTGTAGTAGCTGCCACTTTTCTTGATTTTCAAGCCAATATATTTCCCTTGCTGTTCAAGCCAAAGGGCGGTAAGTTTTCTTTCAAGGGGTTTCGGACAAGGCGGTTCTAATGGTATACTTTTGAATTTGATCTGACTTCTTTTTTTAGGAACTATGGGTTTTTACATTTCTTAACATTGGACGTGATAGTCTCTTACTAGGTTGCTAGCTACCGCTGCAACCCGGAAAAATGGTACGATGAAATAATAATATGCATATGGTTCTTAAATCATGCTGTTCTATAGTTCTATATGGTGTAGCGGATAGGATAGCTGGCTTTCATCTAGAAGGCCCGGGTTCGATTCCCGGTATTGGAAAATTTTTAACTCTATAATCTTCGAATATTAGAAAGTCTAAACCTATTATAATTTATAATGAACCACATCGATCCTTTATGTAACAATACTCTTCATTATCTCTGTATTTGATGTTTCTCCAGATGGATCCAGACTTGACATTTGAAGTAATCGTCTCTTACTAGGGTGTTAGCTACCGCTGCAACCCAAATTACTCCAATGATCGTTTTTTAATGAATCTTTATTATAATCCTTTACTATAACAACCAGGATGACGTCAGTTAATACTTGGGTTTCTTTTTATGCTATATCATTGCAAACAGGAAAAAGCCTACGGCTTTTTCTTCTTTGAAATAGTAAGTTACGATCCTCAAGCAATCAAGAAGCAATCTAAGTCCAATGTATGCAGTGGTATGTTATTCCAATGATCGTATTTTAATGTAATTTTCTAGATTTTCAAGCCAATATATTTCCCTTGCTGTTCAAACCAAGGGACTGAAAGTTTTCTATACAGGGGTTTCAGACAAGGTAGTTCTAATGATGTACTTTTGTTTTGATGTGACTCTATTTTTAGGAGTTTTGGGTTTTTATATTTCTTAGCATGGGACTGAGCGTCATTTACTAGGTTGCTAGCTACTGCTGCAACCCAAATTATAAGAGGCAACCTGGCCGAGTGGTCCAAGTCACTGGTGTTAGCCACCAGTCTCTTCTGAGGCGTGGGTTCAAATCTTACCGCTGGTATACGATTATGTTTGAAAGACTGCAGTGTGAAAAGACATCAAAAATGCAGTTTTTGGTGGAAAAATTTATTCTCTTTTAGAAATAATTTATTTTAGTTACTATTTATTTTTAACCCAATTAATTTCCTTTAAAATGAGCTATTGAATAACCCTCTACGATGTTTCAGTGCCAAGATATCTGTGGAAAAGAAAGAAAAGAGAAAAAAAGAAAAAAATATCCCGTTTAGGCAGAATGTTGTAATAGCTGCCACTTTTCTTGATTTCCAAGCCAATATATTTCCCTTGCTGTTCGAGCCAAGGGACATAAAGTTTCCTATACAGGGGTTTCGGACAAGGTGGTTCTAATGGTGTACTTTTTGTTTTGATCTGACTCCTCTGTTAGGAACTATGGGTTTTTATATTTCTTAACATTGGACGTTATCGTCTCTTACTAGGTTGCTAGCTACCGCTGCCACCCGGATTATAAAAAAAAAATATCCCGTTTAGGCAGAATGTTGTAATAGCTGCCACTTTTCTTGATTTTCAAGCCAATATATTTCCCTTGCTGTTCAAGCCAAGGGACAGAAAGTTTCCTTTCTAGGTGTTTCGGACAAGGTGGTTCTAATGGTGTACTTTTTGTTTTGATCTGACTCCTCTGTTAGGAACTATGGGTTTTTATATTTCTTAACATTGGACGTTATCGTCTCTTACTAGGTTGCTAGCTACCGCTGCAACCCGGAAAAATGGTACGATGAAATAATAATATGCATATGGTTCTTAAATCATGCTGTTTTTCAGCTCCATATGGTGTAGCGGATACGATAGCTGGCTTTTATCTAGAAGGCCCGGGTTCGATACCCGGTATTGGAAAATTTTTAACTTTATAATCTTTGAACATTAGAAGCTCTAAACCTTTTATAATTTATAATGAACCACATCGATCCTTTATGTAAAATCTTTTAATCAGGCAGCTAACTAAGTCCAATATAAGCAATGGTTTGTTCTTCTAATGATCATCTTTTAATTGTGCGTTTCTTACTAGGTTGCTAGCTACCACTGCAACCCGGATTATGTAATTAATAGGTTGTTAGCTACCGCTGCAACCTAGATATTCTTATTTCTGCTACTATGGGCTAAGGTTCGTTCTTTACTGCAAAACTAGCAAAACAGTTTTTAAGTCTGATGAAGATTTAACTGATGTGTCAAAAGTAAGGTTAAAATTCTACGATTTTGTTTTGGCCTTATTATAATTGGTATGGTGAAATAATAATATGCATATGGTTCTTAAATGATACTTTATGGTCCCATTTGGTCTAGTGGCTAGGATAGTTAACTTTCACTTAGGAGGACCGGGTTCGATTCCCGGTGTCTGAAAATTTTTAACTCTATAATCTTCGAACATTTGAACCTTTTATAATTTATAATGATGTATAATATAAATACTGTAATTCTCACTATAGTGAAGTTGCCTATGCAAGTTAGTATAGGGAAGAGTTCGATCTTTATTATAATCATTTTCTTAAATCCTGGATCACAAGACATCTTAGTAGCAATCCTTACGCGTGCTCGAGCTTTATTGCGTTTGGTGGCATTTTTATCTCTTTTAAATAAACTTTTCTTATATTTCAGGATGTTAGCTTTATTTTTTGTGTAGTAAAGTTTTCTATTAGTAGAAATTTGGATTGTTCTATTTTGATATTGTTTTTGGTTATTCTTTCTTTTTTTCCACTCGCGTGAGACCATATTTTTTCAAGATTTAAAATTATTAAGCACACAAAATCCCGTGTCGAGTATCTAAAACCTAGCATAAAACAAAACTAATTTTAAAATTTTCAGGTATTTATCTTGTTTGAATTACAAAATTAGTATTATTGGTTAGACACCATAAATATTTTTGCAGTTTAAATAATAAGTTTAGTGATTCTGGACTGAAAACTAAAATAATTGCAATTATGAGACAATAATATGGAGATATGTACTTTACGGGTTACAGGATACAATAATAAATTTGAACTGAGATGAAAAAAAAAATTCTTCCAGGAGACAAAAAGCAAAACTAATTTTAGAATTTTCATGTATTTTTGTTGTTTAAATTAAAAAATTACTATTACTGATTAGGCATCATAAATATTTTTGCAGTTTACATAATAATTTTAGCGATTAAGCCAAAAAAGAAAATTTTGGTTCCAGGAGTTTCGGTTACTATTGAGACAAGTAGCTATTATTACTATAGAGTTCATTACATGGACTGTTTTATTGCTTCAAAATTCAAATATCTTTGAAAAGACTGCAGTATGAAAATACATCAAAAATGCAATTTTTTTGACAAAATTGATTTTACTTTAAAAAGTATTTTATTTTTAAATGCAAAAGTGACTAGATGTTGCAATTTCCTTTAAAATGAGCTATTATACAGCTCTCTATGATTTTCCAGTGCCCAGCTAGCTGAGCAGAAAGAAAAAGCGGAAAGAAAAAAATATCCCGTTTGTGGAGAATAACGTGGTAAAAGTTAATTTTCTTGATTTTCAAGCCAATATATTTTCTTTGTTATTCAAGCCAAAGGGAGGTAAGTTTCCTTTATAGAGGATTCGGACAAGGCGGTTCTAATGGTGTACTTTTTGTTTTGATCTGACTCTTTTTTTAGGAGTTGGGGGGTTTTATATTTCTTGACATTGGAGGTGATCGTCTCTTACTAGGTTGCTAGCTACCGCTGCAACCCGGATTCTCTTACTAAATTGCTAACTACCACCGCAACCCAGATAACAAACAGGAAAAAGTTTATGGATTTTTCTTTTTTGGAATAGTAAGAGACGAACTCTAGAGAGTCAGGCAGCTAACTTAGTCTAATATGTGCTATGGTTCGTTCTTTACTAGGTTTCAGCTATCTCTACAGCCATGATACCGATGAAAATTACATAATTCCTATTTATATTTCAGTTAACATGGGCTAGATGTCATTCTTGATTATAATGTAATCTTAACTATAGTGAAGTTGCATATGCAAGTTAGTATAGGGAAGAGTTCGATCTTTATTATATTTCATTAAACTGACAACATTTCTTTTGGATATTACTATGAAGCTTTGCCAAAGCATTTCTAGCCGACTTTTCAACAGCATCCGCTCTTTCAAAGAAAATTTTAATCTGTAATTTTGAATACTTTTCGTGATCCTGGTAAAACATACGTAAAATGTTTCTCAATTTACGAAGATCAGCCTGCATTTTTGCCATCTTCTTGTATTTCTGAATGTAATTTTTCCCTTTGTCCTTATGCGTTCTTCGGTACAACCTCGCAGAGAATTTAATTTTTCATTATAGCTTTTGTCACTCCAGTATCTACCCATTATTCTGGTAGCAACTTTTTTCTTATTCTTTTCAAGATGCTATTTCTGTTTTTTTGGTAGTACTGTTTTTTTAACTTGCGTGTAGCTTGCTTGATTGAAACCATTATTTAACCATTAGTTGAATGTTTATGTCACGTATCAAGTATCAAGAACCTAACAAAAAATTAAACTAATGTTTAAATTTTCAGGTATTTTTCTAGTCTAAATTAAAAGATTAAAACTATTGTTCAGACACCATAAATATTTTTGCAGTTTATAACTAGCGATTCTGAACTAAAAACGAAAATAAAATAAAAATTAATTTTTTCAATTTTTACGTCACGTCGCTCATTAAGTCATATATGGTTATTAGTACACAATAGGTTTTAGATATTACGTCATGTCACTTATTACGTCATATATGGTTATTAGTAGACAATCGGTAAAATATTCGTTCTTTATTATAATAGAGTTCGTTCTTTATTATAATAAAAAAATACGTTTTCCGTAAAAAATAATTAATTTAAAAGAAAATTAAGTAGAAATGGCACTAGATCTAGAGATTTCCTTTAAAATGAGCCATTGAACAACTCTCTACAATGTCCCAGTGCCAAGATATCTGTGGAAAAGAAGAAGAAGAAGAAGAAAGAAAGAAAAAAATATCCCTTTTGTGGGATATTTTCTTGGCCGAGTGGTCCAAGGCGCTGGTGATAGTCACCAGTCTCTTCTGAGGTGTGGGTTCAAATCCTACCACTGGTATACAATTATGACGTCATTGATCAATCTTTAATATGAAATATGCAATTTTTCGTAAAAAACTGATTATATTTTAAAAATACATTGTTTTAAGTACAAAAAGTTTTTAACGCCATTAATTTCCTTTAAAATGAGCCATTGAACAACTCTCTACGATGTTCCAGTGCCAAGCTATCTGTGGAAAAGAAGAAGAAAGAAGAAAATATCCCCTTTGTGGAGAATAACGTGGTAAAAGTCAATTTTCTTGATTTTCAAGCCAATATATTTTCTTTGTTATTCAAGCCAAAGGGCAGTAAGTTTCCCTTATAGGAATTTCGGACAAGGCGATTCTAATGGTGTACTTTTTGTTTTGATCTGACTCTTTTTTTTAGGAGTTATGGGGTTTTATATTTCTTAACATTGGACGTGATCGTCTCTTACTAGGTTGCTAGCTACCGCTGCAACCCGGATGGATTGCTAGATACCGCTACAACCTGGATAAAATGAGTCTTGAATTATAATCTTATTTTAGTTAAGTTACTATGGGCTGGAAGTTTGCTCTTTACTGTGCTCTTTACAAGCTAACTATGGAAAAGAAAGAAAGAAAAAAAGATGCCGTTTAGGCAGAATACTGTGGTAGCTGCCACTTTTCTTGATTTTCAAGCCAATATATTTCCATGCTGTTCAATCCAAGGGAAAGAAAGTTTCCTATATAGGGGTTTCGGACAAGGCGGTTCTAATGGTGTACTTTTTGTTTTGATCTGACTCTGTTTTTGGGAGTTATGGGTTTTTATATTTCTAAAGATGGGACGCGATCATCTCTTACTAGGTTGCTAGCTACCGCTGCAACCCGAATGAATCCTGATTACCCATACCTATACCAAATACCCAGTAGTTTTCGATCGTAGCTTATGTTATCTGGTTTTGATAAAAATAGGCTTTCTTCTTGAATCTTCTGTCATTATACAGAAGATATTTCCTTTATACTTTTGTCTTTTGAATATTTTGATTTCCTTTCGTCTTTTGCCTAATTAATTACACAATACACTAGATGTAGCAATTTGCTTCAAAATGAGCTATTAAACATAAACTGAAGCATTAACCATTAATAACAACCTGGTTACAAACAGGAAAAAGCCTACGGCTTTTTCTTCTTTCAAATAGTAAGAGACGAACCTCAAACAATCAAGTGGCCAACTAGTTCTAATGTACACAATGGTCTGATATTCCAATGATAATCTTTTAATATCTTCTCATCACATTGTAAACAGTAATCTTTTATTACTGTAAGCATCATCTATGTAATGGTTCCTTATAACACTTCAGTTACTATGGATTGAAGATCGTTCTTTAGTGTAATTTGTTGAAAAGTCAGCTAGAAATGCTTTCGCAAAACTTCATAGTAATATCCAAAAGAAATGTTGCATGCTTAGTGAAAAGCTTCCAAGGTATGGACCGGCAACTGTGGAATAGTTTACAGATGTAATGGGAAACCTTAAACATCACTGTGAATATATGGAGGCATAATTGTCCTTTACTTAGTTTCAGCTTAAATTCGATGATCGAGCCTTTATGTAATCCCTTAATGTAAATTCACATCTATATTTATTTATGAGAGGCAGCCTGGCCGAGTGTTCCAAGACACTGGTGTTAGCCACCAGTCTCTTCGGAGGCGTGGGTTCAAATCTTACCGCTGGTATACGATTATGTTTGAAAGACTGCAGTGTGAAAAGACATCAAAAATGCAGTTTTTGGTGGAAAAATTTATTCTCTTTTAGAAATAATTTATTTTAGTTATTATAGATTTTTAACCCAATTAATTTCCTTTAAAATGAGCTATTGAACAACCCTCTACGATGTTCCAGTGCCAAGCTATCTGTGGAAAAGAAAAAAAAAAGAAAAAAGAAAAAAATATCCCGTTTGGGGAGAATAACGTGGTTAAAGTCAATTTTCTTGATTTTCAAGCCAATATATTTCCCTTGCTGTTCAAGCCAAGGGACAGAAAGTTTCCTATACAGGGGTTTCGGACAAGGCGGTTCTAATGGTGTACTTTTTGTTTTGATCTGACTCCTTTGTTAGGAACTATGGGTTTTTATATTTCTTAACATTGGACGTGATCGTCTCTTACTAGGTTGCTAGCTACCGCTGCAACCCGGATATACTACTTTTGATTAATATTTCAGTTACTATGAGCAAGCGTTTGTTCTTTATTATAATACATGATATAATATTTAGTCAAATAATAGTGTAAGCCTTCGGTAGCCCAGTTGGTAGAGTCGTCGGACGGCAAACGGACGTATGTCGCTGGTTCAAATCCAGGTCGAAGGAATATTTTACCACCTTCGTTTTCAACTATACTCTGTCTCGTGTTTTAAATTAAAAAACCACAGAAAATCAGGCAACTAAGCTATTCAATTACATGTTGTTGTTTGTTATTTACTAATTTTCAGATCGATCCTTTATGTAATGATCTGACTCTGTTTTTAGGTGTTAGGGGTTTTTATATTTCTTAACATTGGACGTGATCGTCTCTTACTAGGTTGCTAGCTACCGCTGCAACCCGGATATGGACTAAGGTTCGTTCTTTCATGTAAAACTAGCAAAACATTTTTTAAGCCTGATGAAGATTTAACTAATGTGTCAAAAGTAAGGTTGCAAGTCGACGATTTTGTTTTGGCCTTATTATAATTGGTATGGTGAAATAATAATACGCATATGGCTCTTAAATCATACTTTTTTGTGGTTCAATATGGTCTAGTGGCTAGGATAGTTAACTTTCACTTAACAGGCTCGGGTTCGATTCCCGGGGTGGGAAAATTTTTAACTCTATAATCTTCGAACATTTGAACCTTTTATAATTTATAATGATGCATAATATAAATACTGTAATCTTAACTATAGTGAAGTTGCGTATGCAAGTTAGTATAGGGAAGAGTTCGATCTTTATTATAATTTTAAATTTCCCCAATTTCTCTGAAACTTTTTGGGAGACCAACGAAATTATCAATTATTTTTATTTGATCAGACATAATAAAACTTTACTAGCCTATAGTATAGTTAAGTGGCCTATAAAATTTAGTAGAGGCAAAAGGTCGTTCTTTATTTATAATTCTAATGATGTACTTTTGTTTTGATCTGACTCTATTTTTAGGAGTTTTGTTATATTTCTTAGCATTGGACTGATCGTCTCTTACTAGATTGCTAGCTACTGCTGCAACCTGGATTCACATATATATTATTTATGAGAGGCAACCTGGCCGAGTGGTCCAAGGCACTGGTGTTAGCCACCAGTCTCTTCGGAGGCGTGGGTTCAAATCTTACCGCTGGTATACGATTATGTTTGAAAGACTGCAGTGTGAAAAGACATCGAAAATGCAGTTTTTGGTGGAAAAATTTATTCTCTTTTAGAAATAATTTATTTTAGTTACAAAAGGTTTTTAACCCAATTAATTTCCTTTAAAATGATCTATTGAACAACCCTCTACGATGTTCCAGTGCCAAGCTATCTCTGGAAACAAAGAAAAAAAGAAAAAAAGAAAAAAATATCCCGTTTAGGAAGAATGTTGTAGTAGCTGCCACTTTTCTTGATTTTCAAGCCAATATATTTCCCTTTCTGTTCAAGCCAAGGGACAGAAAGTTTCCTATACAGGGGTTTCGGACAAGGCGGTTCTAATGGTGTACTTTTTGTTTTGATCTGACTCCGTTTTTAGGAACTATGGGTTTTTATATTTCTTAACATTGGACGTGATCGTCTCTTACTAGGTTGCTAGCTACCGCTGCAACCCGGATATAGGCAAGAGGTCGTTCTTTATTATAATTATTTATATATTATAAGTCTCTGATAGTACAGTGGTCACTATCGCTGTTTGTCATGTGGAAGACCTGGGTTCGATTTCCCGTCAGAATTTTTTTTTAATATATTGAATTTAAAGTAGTATCTCTTAAATTTACAATTTAAAAAAGAAACTCAGTTTCCCTACCTCTTAGCTAAATATAATAACTTTAATATAAATTAATAAAGGCAAGAGTTAGTTCTTTATTATAATTATTTTCAAGTTAACATTGGCTAGATGTCATTCTTTATTATAATTCAAGCCAATATATTTCCCATTTTCGTAAAAAAACTGACTCTATTTTAAAAATAATTTGTTTTAATTACAAAAAATGTTCAACCTCATTAATTTCCTTTAAAATGAGCCATTGAACAACTCTCTATGATGTTCCAGTGCCAAGCTATCTGTGGAAAAGAAAAAAAAGAAAAGAGAAAAAAATATCCAAGCTATCAAAATGCCAAGCTATCTGTGGAATTACTAACCTATACTATAATTAAGTGGCGTATAAAATTTAGTATAGGCAAGAGGTCGTTCTTTATTATAATTTTCTTGATTTTCAAGCCAATATATTTCCCTTGCTGTTCAAGCCAAGGGACTGAAAGTTTCCTATACAGGGTTTCGGACAAGGCGGTTCTAATGGCGTACTTTTTGTTTTGATCTGCCTCCTTTTTTAGGAACTATGAGTTTTTATATTTCGTAACATTGGACGTGATCGTCTCTTACTAGGTTGCTAGCTACCGCTGCAACCCAGGCTAAGTTGCTAGCTACCGCTGCAACCCGGATAATTGACAAACACCATTTATGATGAGCTATATTCGTCCTTTATTTTACTAAACCTGGAACCACCATATATCAGTTAGTGTGGGAGAGAGATCGTTCTTTACTGTAAAACTAGCTACTGCTGCAACCCAAATTCACATATATATTTATTTATGAGAGGCAGCCTGGCCGAGTGGTCCAAGGCACTGGTGTTAGCCACCAGTCTCTTCGGAGGCGTGGGTTCAAATCTTACTGCTGGTATACGATTATGTTTGAAAGACTGGAGTGTGAAAAGACATCAAAAATGCAGTTTTTGGTGGAAAAATTTATTGTCTTTTATAAATAATTTATTTTAGTTACAAAAGGTTTTTAACCCAATTAATTTACTTCAAAATGAGCTATTGAACAACCCTCTACGATGTTCCAGTGCCAAGCTATCTGTGGAAAAGAAAAAAAAAGAAAAAAAGAAAAAATATCCCATTTGGGGAGAATAACGTGGTTAAAGTCAATTTTCTTGATTTTCAAGCCAATATATTTCCCTTGCTGTTCAAGCCAAGGGAAAGAAAGTTTCCTATACAGGGGTTTCGGACAAGGCGGTTCTAATGGTGTACTTTTTGTTTTGATCTGACTCCTTTGTTAGGAACTATGGGTTTTTATATTTCTTAACATTGGACGTGATCGTCTCTTACTAGGTTGCTAGCTACCGCTGCAACCCGGATGGTCTAGAGGTTGGGATAGCTCTCACCCAGTTGGCTTGAGTTCAATTTCCGTATGGGAAATTTTTACTTATGATGATTTCTTAAGGAATATAATTAAAATTTCTTAATTTAATAAAAATAATTTGTTTCAATTACAAAAGGTTTTTAACCCCATTAGTTTTCTTTAAAATGAGCCATTGAAAAACTCTCTACGATGTTCCAGTGCCAAGCTATCTGTGGAATTACTAACCTATACTATAATTAAGTGGCGTATAAAATTTAGTATAGGCAAGAAGTCGTTCTTTATTATACGAAAAAAACAACAAAACATTATTTTCCAAAATCTAGGAGGAGGAGGATACCCCCCCCCCCTAAATGGGTATTCCCGACTATTTTATTATCTTGGAGAAACGAGTCCCATTACTTTGTTTTTTATATTTCGTTATTTTTGTGATATTAATCTCACATATTCTTTCAATTCTTCATCAAATTCTAACAATTTATAACTAGTGACTGTTACTGTCTTATGAAACAATCGCTTATTCCCGAAAAGTGGTACTTCATGTTCGATTCATAAACTTATACTACAGTATATTTTGTAGTATATCTTGCTTTTACTGGAACCCTTTATTAATGATTATGTATTCAGTTACTATTGGCTATAGTTTTTCTTTAACATAACGTCTATTAATCAAATATTTTAATATATCCTATATAGTCTAGTGGTTAGGATGGTTGAATCTGACGCAGTTGACCCAGGTTCGATTCGCGGAATGGAAAAGTTTACCTGTAACATCGTGGTTACAGCCACTTTTCTTGCTTTTCAAGCCAATATAATTACCTTGTTGTTCAAGCTAAGAGACGGTAAGTTTATATAGTGGCTTCGGACAAGGCGGTTCTAACAGTGTACTTCTTGTTTTCATCTGGCTCTATTTTTAGGAGTTACGGGTTATTTTAGTATTTCTTATGGGGCGTGATCGTCTCTTACTAGGTTGCTAGCTACCGTTGCAACCCGGAAAGTATAGTTAAGTTGCATATACATGTTAGTATAGGCAAGAGTTCGTTCTTTATTATATGACAACGAACCGTTTGATTTAATACTTAAGTTACTATGGGTTAAAGTTCGTTCCTTATTGTAATATTTCTTAACATTGGACGTGATCGTCTCTTACTAGGTTGCTAGCTACCGCTGCAACCCGGATTAAAAATCATTATCATATCTTATGTGTAACTTTTATTTTATAAGTCTTCGATAGTCTAATGGTAAGCTTGCCCACTTGTTACCTGGGAGAAGGGGGTTCGATTCCCCGTCGGGGAGAACTTTTAATATGTTGAATTAAAAGCACTATCTTTTCAATTTAAAATTTAAAAAAGAAACTTGTTTATTTACATTCTAGCTAAAATAATGAAAATAATATGAATGAACCAAATGGTTCAGTTTCTTTGGACTTGAGTTCGTTTTTCAACTATAAATACAAACATTACAAACAGGAAAAAGCCTACGGCTTTTTCTTCTTTGGAGTAGTAAGAGACGGCTCTCAAAGAATAAGGGAGCTAACTAAGTCCAATGTATGCAATAATTTGTTCTTCTAATGATCGTCTTTTAATATAATATTTTTAACCTCATTAATTTCCTTTAAAATGAGCCATTAAACAACTCTTCACGATAATCCAGTGCCAAGCTATCTGTGGAATTACTAACCTATACTATAATTAAGTGGCGTATAAAATTTAGTATAGGCAAGAGGTCGTTCTTTATTTTAATTATTCTCTTTTAGAAATAATTTATTTTAGTTACAAAAGGTTTTTAACCCAATTAATTTACTTTAAAATGAGCTACTGAACAACCCTCTACGATGTTCCAGTGCCAAGCTATCTGTGGAAAAGAAAAAAAAAGAAAAAAGAAAAAAATATCCCGTTTGGGGAGAATAACGTGGTTAAAGTCAATTTTCTTGATTTTCAAGCCAATATATTTCCCTTGCTGTTCAAGCCAAGGGACAGAAAGTTTCCTATACAGGGGTTTCGGACAAGGCAGTTCTAATGGTGTACTTTTTGTTTTGATCTGACTCCTTTGTTAGGAACTATGGGTTTTTATATTTCTTAACATTGGACGTGATCGTCTCTTACTAGGTTGCTAGCTACCGCTGCAACCCGGATCATATTTCATAAGTCTTCGATAGTCCGTTGGTGAACAGTAATACTTGTTACGCGGGAGAACGGGTTCGATGCCTGGTGGGGGAGAACTTTTATTATGTTGAATTAAAATCGTTTAATTTAAAAATTAAATAGGCTAGAGGTCGATTTTAACTATACTATAATGCCTTATGTATGACATCCTAATGATCGTCTTTTATATAACTTTATTTACTATGGAATAAAGTTCGTTCTTTAATGTAAATTGCTTCTCTATAAAGTTTATCATTATGATAACGCTCCTTGATCTTTTGTCTAGCCTGCTCAATTCTTGCTTCTCTGTAATATTCATCATTATCATACCGTTCCTTGATCTTTTGTTTGGCTGTCTCAATTTTCGCATGTCTATAATCTTCATCATTGTGATAACACAATGATTTTTGTGAACTTTTCTTGATTTTCAAGCCAATATATTTCCCTTGCTGTTCAAGTCAAGGGACAGAAAGTTTACTATACAGGGGTTTCGGACAAGGCAGTTCTAATGGTGTACTTTTTGTTTTGATCTGCCTACTTTTTTTTAGGAGCTATGGGTTTTTATATTTCTTAACATTGGACGTGATTGTCTCTTAATACGTTGCTAGCTACCGCTGCAACCCAGATAAACCATTAATTTCCTTTAAAATGAGGCATTGAACAACTCTCTACGATGTTCGATTGCCAAGCTATCTGTGGAATTTTTAACCTATACTATAAGTAAGTGGCGTATAAAATTTAGTATAGGCAAGAGGTCGTTCTTTATTACAATTTTAACTTGCGTGTAGCTTGCTTTGATCTAACCATTATCTAATTATGAATGAGAACATTTACAGTTTTGACGCTTCTTATATTGTAACGTATTGACAAGAAACCATTTATGATGAGCTATATCGGTCCTTTATGTAATATTCTCTCTTAAAAATAATTTATTTTAGTTACTATAGATTTGTAACTTAATTAATTTCCTTTTAAATGAGCTATTGAACAACTTTCTACGATGTTCCAGTGCCAAGCTATCTCTGGAAAACAAGAAAAAAAGAGAAAGAAAAAAATATGCCGTTTGTGGAGAATAACGTGGTTATAAAGTCAATTTTCTTGATTTTCAAGCCAATATATTTCCCTTGCTGTTCAAGCCAAGGGACAGAAATTTTACTATACAGGGGTTTCGGACAAGGCGGTTCTAATGGTGTACTTTTTGTTTTTATCTGACTCCTTTTTAGGAGCTATAGGTTTTTATATTTCTTAACATTGGACGTGATCGTCTCTTACTAGGTT
Organism: Artemia sinica; assembly: GCA_027921565.1. Taxonomy (NCBI): domain Eukaryota; kingdom Metazoa; phylum Arthropoda; class Branchiopoda; order Anostraca; family Artemiidae; genus Artemia; species Artemia sinica. Next base: position 32,300 of record JAPEVW010000601.1, on the reverse strand, counting down.
GCTAGCTACCGCTGCAACCCGGATGATACCACCGATACTTACAAAATTCCAATTTACAGTATCGATCCCTTATGTATGATCTGCTAATGATCGTTTTTTAATATAACTTCAGTTACTATGGACTAAAGTTCGTTCTTTAATGTATTATCGTCTCTTACTAGGCTGCTAGCTACCGCTGCAACCCGGATAATGATCATCTTTTAATTTGGCGTTTCTTACTAGGTTGCTAGCTACCACTGCAACCCGGATTATGTAATTAATAGGTTGCTAGCTACCGCTGCAACCTAGATATTCTTATTTCTGCTACTATGGGCTAAGGTTCGTTCTTTACTGTAAAATTCCTTTAAAATGAGCTATTGAACAACCCTCTACGATGTTCCAGTGCCAAGCTATCTGTGGAAAAGAAAAAAAAAGAAAAGAGAAAAAAATATCCCGTTTGGGGAGAATAACGTGGTTAAAGTCAATTTTCTTGATTTTCAAGCCAATATATTTCCCTTGCTGTTCAAGCCAAGGGACAGAAAGTTTCCTATGCAGGGGTTTCGGACAAGGCGGTTCTAATGGTGTACTTTTTGTTTTGATATGACTCCTTTGTTAGGAACTATGGGTTTTTATATTTCTTAACATTGGACGTGATCGTCTCTTACTAGGTTGCTAGCTACCGCTGCAACCCGGACTAGCAAAACAGTTTTTAAGTCTGATGAAGATTTAACTGATGTGTCAAAAGTAAGGTTGCAAGTCGATGATTTTGTTTTGGCCTTATTATAATTGGTATTGTGAAATAATAATATGCATATGGTTCTTAAATCATACTTCTTTATGGTTCCATATGGTCTAGTGGCTAGGATAGTTAACTTTCACTTAACAGGCCCGTTTTCGATTCCCGGTGTGGGAAAATTTTTAACTCTATAATCTTCGAACATTCGAACCTTTTATAATTAGAATGATGTATAATATAAATACTGTAATCTTAACTATAGTGGTTGCCTATGCAAGTTAGTATAGGGAAGAGTTCGATCTTTATTATAAAATCGGTAAAATATTCGTTCTTTATTATAACCGCTGCAACCCAGATGATGGTGCTAGTTACCGCTGCAACCTGGACTTTACTAACCTATACTACAGTTAAGTGGCCTACAAAGTTTAATATAGGAAAGAGGTCGTTCTATATTATACTATCTCTGGAAACAAAAAAAAAAAAAATATCCCGTTTTAGGCAGAATGTTGTAGTAGCTGCCACTTTTCTTGATTTTCAAGCCAATATATTTCCCTTGCTGTTCAAGCCAAGGGACAGAAAGTTTACTATACAGGGGTTTCGGATAAGGCGGTTCTAATGGTGTACTTTTGTTTTGATCTGACTCCTTTTTTTAGGAGCTATGGGTTTTTATGTTTCTCAACATTGGACGTGATAGTCTCTTACTAGGTTGCTAGCTACCGCTGCAACCCAGATTACTTGATTCCGTTCTTTACTATAATCCCTAAACTGATTGCACACAGGAAAAAGCCTACGGCATTTTCTTCTTTGAAATAGTAAGAGACGAGTCTCAAACAATCAAGTAGCTAGCTAATTCCAATGTATGCAATTGTTTGTTATTCCTATGATCGTCTTTTAATGTAATTTAGTTAAAAAAGGTTTTTAACCCTATTAATTTCCTTTATAATGAGCCATTGAACAACTCTCTACGATGCTTCAGTGTGAAGCTATCTGTGGAATTACTAACCTATACTATAATTAAGTGGGGTATAAAATTTAGTATAGACAAAAGGTGGTTCTTTATTATATAACTTTTGCCTCGGCTTGTCTTTTGCTATTATGAATTATAGAAAAGATCGATCTGGGTAGAATGTATTATTATTTTTTTTTTGTTTAGACCAGGGCACTTTGTATCGAAGGAGTTGTCGTAGGAACTGCGAAAAGGGCTCATTCGATTGAAAATAAAAAGGACTAATGCCCTTTTTAATAGTTGAAAGTGATTGGAGGGCAACTAGTCCCCCACCCACGCCCACTCTCCCATTCGCCCATTATGTTTAAGGCCAGAACATAATTTGCACTTTATTGAAAAAATAGAAATGTTTTTACTTTCATAACTTTAATAAATCAAATAATATTAACATTTTGATTACTAAATATCAGTATATGTATATTAAACTGACAATTCACACTAATTTTTATTTTTTCAGTAAAGTGCAAATTATGTTCTGGCCTTTGGAAGGCATAGGGGTTTTGAGCCCTACTCATGTTAATTTCTGCTTGTTTTGAGTTTGACTCGGTTATTTATTGTAATGTATAAAAAACCGAATTGACATATACCATTTATGATGAACTTTATCGGTCCTTTATGTATAACTCATTTTAAAAGTAGAACTCTTTCTAATTGATTACAAACAGGAAAAAGCCTAAGGCTTTTTCTTCTTTGAAATAGTAAGAGACTAGCCTCAAATAATCAAGTAGCTAACTAAATCCAATGTATATAATTGGTTTTTATTCCAATGATCGTCTTTTAATGGAATATTTTAATATATTGACCTTAAATATAACTGTACTAGCCTATACTATACTTAAGTGGCCTATAAAATTTAGTATAGGCAAGAGGTCAATCTTTACTGTATCAATATATCTCCCTTGCTGTTCAAGCCAAATAACAGAAAGTTTACTATACAGGGGTTTCGGACAAGGCGGTTCTAATGGTGTACTTTTTGTTTTGATCTAACTTTTTTTTAGGAGTTATGGGTTTTTATATTTCTTAACATTGGAAGTGATTGTCTTGCCAAGCTATCTGTGGAATTACTAACCTATACTATAATTAAGTGGCATATAAAATTTAGCATAGGCAAAAGGTCGTTCTTTATTATAAGTCCAAAAGAATCAAGTAGCAAACTAAATCCAATGTATGTAATTGGTTTTTATTCCAATGATCGTCTTTTAATAAAAATTTTTAATATATTGACATTAAATATAACTGTACTAGCCTCTACTATGCTTAAGTGGCCTATAAAATTTAGTATAGGCAAGAGGTTGTTCTTTACTGTACCAATATATTTCCGTTGCTGTTCAAGCCAAATAACAGAAAGTTTACTATACAGGGTTTCGGACAAGGTTGTTCTAATGGTGTAGTTTTTTTTATCTCCCTTTTTTGCAGGAGTTATGGGTTTTTATATTTCTTAACATTGGAGGTGTTGGTCTTGCCAAGCTATCTGTGGAATTACTAACTTATACTATAATTAAGTGGCGTATAAAATTTAGTATAGGCAAAAGGTCGTTCTTTATTATATAACATTGGACGTGATCGTCTCTTACTAGGTTGCTAGCTACCGCTGCAACCCGGATTTATATCCCGTATCAAGCATCAAGAACCTAACAAAAAATTAAACTAATTTTTAAATTTTCAGGTATTTTTCTAGTCTAAATTAAAAGATTAAAACTATTGTTCAGACACCATAAACATTTTTGCAGTTTATAACTTTAGCGATTCTGAACTAAAAACGAAAATAAAATAAAAATTAATTTTTTCAATTTTTACGTCACGTTGCTCATTAAGTCATAACCCTATTGTGTACTATTATTAGTACACAATAGGTTCTAGATATTACGTCATGTCACTTATTACGTCATATATGGTTATTAGTGGATAATCGGTAAAATATTCGTTCTATATGGTTATTAGTGGATAATCGGAAAATTATTCGTTCTTTATTATAATTATACTGGAAACAAAGAAAGAGAAAAAAAATATCACGTTTAGGCAGAATGTTGCAGTAGCTGCCACTTTTCTTGATTTTTTAGTACTGATTTTTTAACTTGCGTGCAGCTTGCTTTGATCTAACCATTATGTATTCATGAATGAGACCTTTTGCAGTTTTGACGTTTCTTATATAGTAATTATGACGTCACTGCATCAAAAATACAGTTTTTATTGAAAAATTTATTTTTTTTTAAAAATAATTTATTTTAGTTACTATAGATTTTTAACCCAATTAATTTCCTTTAAAATGAGCTATTGAACAACCCTCTACGATGTTCCAGTGCCAAGCTATCTCTGGATACAAAAGAAAAAAAAAAAAGAAAAAAGAAAAAAATATCCCGTTTTGGGAGAATAACGTGGTAAAAGTCTATTTTCTTGATTTTCAAGCCAATATATTTTCTTTGTTATTCAAGCCAAAGGGCGGTAAGTTTCCTTTATGGAGGATTTGTACAAGGCGGTTCTAATGGTGTACTTTTTGTTTTGATCTGACTCTTTTTTTAGGAGCTACGGGTTTTTATATTTCTTAACATTGGAGGTGATCGTCTCTTACTAGGTTGCTAGCTACCGCTGCAACCCGGATGATCGTCTCTTACTAGATTGCTAGATACTGCTGCAACCCGGATTCACATATATATAATTTATGAGAGGCAACCTGGCCGAGTGGTCCAAGGCACTGGTGTTAGCCACCAGTCTCTTCGGAGGCGTGGGTTCAAATCTTACCGCTGGTATACGATTATGTTTGAAAGACTGCAGTGTGAAAAGACATCGAAAATGCAGTTTTTGGTGGAAAAATTTATTCTCTTTTAGAAATAATTTATTTTAGTTACAAAAGGTTTTTAACCCAATTAATTTCCTTTAAAATGAGCTATTGAACAACCCTCTACGATGTTCCAGTGCCAAGCTATCTCTGGAAACAAAGAAAAAAAGAAAAAAAGAAAAAATATCCCGTTTAGGAAGAATGTTGTAGTAGCTGCCACTTTTCTTGATTTTCAAGCCAATATATTTCCCTTTCTGTTCAAGCCAAGGGACAGAAAGTTTCCTATACAAGGGTTTCGGACAAGACGGTTCTAATGGTGTACTTTTTGTTTTGATCTGACTCCTTTTTTAGGAACTATGGGTTTTTATATTTCTTAACATTGGACGTGATCGTCTCTTACTAGGTTGCTAGCTACCGCTGCAACCCGGATAATATTGGACGTGATCGTCTCTTACTAGGTTGCTAGCTACCGCTGCAAGCCGGATAATTAAGTGGCGTATAAAATTTAGCATAGGGAAGAAGTCATTCTTTATTATAATAAAGGCAAGAGGTCGTTCTTTATTATAATCTATATACAGCAGTTTCCTTAAAATGAGCCATTACACAGCTCTTTAATATGATGACAAGGAACCGTTTGATTTAATACTTAAGTTACTATGGGTTAAAGTTCGTTCCTTATTGTAATTAGCCACCAGTCTCTTCGGAGGCGTGGGTTCAAATCTTACCGCTGGTATACGATTATGTTTGAAAGACTGGAGTGTGAAAAGACATCGAAAATTCAGTTTTTGGTGGAAAAATTTATTCTCTTTTAGAAATAATTTATTTTAGTTACAAAAGGTTTTTAACCCAATTAATTTACTTTAAAATGAGCTATTGAACAACCCTCTACGATGTTCCAGTGCCAAGCTATCTGTGGAAAAGAAAAAAAAAAAAAAAGAAAAAAATATCTCGTTTGGGGAGAATAACGTGGTTAAAGTCAATTTTCTTGATTTTCAAGCCAATATATTTCCCATGCTGTTCAAGCCAAGGGACAGAAAGTTTCCTATACAGGGGTTTCGGACAAGGCGGTTCAAATGGTGTACTTTTTGTTTTGATCTGACTCCTTTGTTAGGAACTATGGGTTTTTATATTTCTTAACATTGGACGTGATCGTCTCTTACGAGGTTGCTAGCTACCGCTGCAACCCGGATTTTTTTTTGATCTGACTCCTTTTTTAGGAACTATGGGTTTTTATATTTCTTAACATTGGACGTGATCGTCTCTTACTAGGTTGCTAGCTACCGCTGCAACCCGGATAAAAGTAATTTGTTTTAATCGCAAAATGTTTTTAACCCCATTAATTACCTTTAAAATGAGCCATTGAACAACTCTCTACGATGTTCCAGTGCCAAGCTATCTGTTGAATTACTAACCTATACTATAATTAAGTGGCGTATAAAATTTAGTATAGGCAAGAGGTCGTTCTTTATTATATGATCGTCTCTTACTAGGTTGCTAGCTACCGTCGCAACGCGGATATATTTCCTAACACTGGACATGATCGTCTCCTACTAGGTTGCTAGCTACTGCTGCAACCCGGTTACAATTTAGCATAGGCAAGAGGTCGTTCTTTATTATAATTTAAAGCTTCCAAGGTATGGACCGGCAACTGTGGAACAGTTTACAGATGTAATGGGAAATCTTATACATCACTGTGAATATATGGAGGCATAATTGTCCTTTACTTAGTTTCATCTTAAATTCGATGATCGAGCCTTTATGTAATTAATATATTGACTTTAAATATAACTGTACTAGCCTATACTATAGTTAAGTGGCCTATAAAATTTAGCATAGGTAAGATGTCGTTCTTTATTATAAATGTATTATTACAAACAGGAAAAAGCCTACGGCTTTTTCTTCTTTGGAATAGTAAGAGACGAACCTCAAAGAATCAGGCAGCTAACTAAGTCCAATATAAGCAATTGTTTGTTCTTCTAATGATCATCTTTTAATTTGGCGTTTCTTACTAGGTTGCTAGCTACCACTTAAACCCGGATTATGTAATAGGTTGCTAGTTACCGCTGCAACCTAGATATTCTTATTTCTGCTACTATGGGCTAAGGTTCGTTCTTTCATGTAAAACTAGCAAAACATTTTTTAAGTCTGATGAATATTTAACTAATGTGTCAAAAGTAAGGTTCCAAGTCGACGATTTTGTTTTGGCCTTATTATAATTGGTATGGTGAAATAATAATATGCATATGGCTCTTAAATCATACTTCTTTAAGGTCCCATATGGTCTAGTGGCTAGGATAGTTAACTTTCACTTAACAGGCCCTGGTTCGATTCCCGGTGTGGGAAAATTTTTAACTCTATAATCTTCGAACATTTGAACCTTTTATAATTTATAATGATGTATAATATAAATACTGTAACCTTAGCTATAGTGAAGTTGCCTATGCAAGTTAGTAAAGGGAAGAGTTCGATCTTTATTAAACTCTATAATCTTCGAACATTCGAACCTTTTAATAATTTATAATGATGTATAATATAAATACTGTAATCTTCACTATATTAAAGTTGCCTATGCAAGTTAGTATAGGGAAGAGTTCGATCTTTATTATAAATTGTATGGGAAATTTTAACTTATGATGATTTCTTAAGAAACATAATTAAAATTTCTCAAGGTACTAAAAACGATTTATTTTAATTAGAAGAAGTTTTAACCCCATGAATTTCCTTTAAAATGAGCCATTGAATAATTCTCTACGATGTTCCAGTACCAATCTATCTGTTGAATTACTAACCTATACTATAAATAAGTGGCGTATAAAATTTAGTATAGGCAAGAGGTCGTTCTTTATTATAAATTAGCGGGGAAAAAATCGGGCTCATCACTGACATTGATCAGCGCCTATTTATCGAGAGGTCTATGAGGGGTAGGTATGTCTTTCATGGGAGCCTTATTTTGAACACTGATCCAACTGGAGAGAAGACGGGAAAAACATTCGGATGCAGTGTTCCTTGATATGAATTCCCTATACTCCTCGGCTATGTCTCATTAGGCGCTACCCTGCGGTGACTATAAATGGTTCAATGACCCTAAAGCCTCCGATTTCCCCGGAATTGGCAGTGTTGAGGACAATGGGCCGGTTGGATGGTTATTTGAAATTGATGTGGAGATACCACTGGAGCTTCACGATTCGGTAAAGGATTTTTGTTTTTCCATGCAACAATAGACCTGTGTGTAGAGACTCTTTGAGTTTTCGCAACATACGTTTGGTTTAAGAGGATGGGATGCATTGGAAACCTTCAAGACAAAACTTATCGCCGACCTCCTCCCCAAGAAAAATATTGTTGTACATCATTTGGCGTTAAAATCGATGTACGACAATGGTTTTAATGTCTTAAATATTCATAGAGCCCTTCAGTTTAGTCGAGAACCTTATTTGAAAACGTTTGTTGAAACTTTTGTCAAGAAACGTTCTTAAGCGAAAACAAAGGTTGGAAAAGAAATATATAAGCACATTTTAAATTCGGCCTTTGGTAAAAAACCATTGATAGATATAAGTAAACTTGATGAAACTTATACATTTAAAATTAGCATAAAAATCCGATTTTTTATGTATCTATTGATATTAAAATTCCATTTTTTAGAGTTTCGGTTACTATTGAGACGAGTCGCTCTTACTATACAGTTCGTTACCACGAACAGTTTTATGTTTATATATACACGCTTTATATTTTCTCCGAAAATTTCATTGCGTGGGCAACAGTTCGGTCTTTAATATAAACTGCATCAAAAATACAGTTTTTATTGGAAAAATTTATTCTCTTTTAGAAATAATTTATTTTAGTTACAAAAGGTTTTTAACCCAATTAATTTCCTTTAAAATGAGGTATTGAACAACCCTCTACGATGTTCCAGTGCCAAGCTATCTCTGGATACAAAAAAGAAAAAAAAAAAGAAAAAAATATCTCGTTTGGGGAGAATAACGTGGTAAAAGTCAATTTTCTCGATTTTCAAGCCAATATATTTCCCTTGCTGTTCAAGCCAAGGGACAGAAAGTTTCCTATACAGGGGTTTCGGACAAGGCGGTTCTAATGGTGTACTTTTTGTTTTGATCTGACTCCTGCTTTAGGAGCTATGGGTTTTTATATTTCTTAACATTGGACGTGATCGTCTCTTACTAGGTTGCTAGCTACCGCTGCAACCCGGATATTGTGATATTCATGAATGAGACCATTTACAGTTTTGACGTTTCTTATATAGTAATTATGACGTCACTGCATCAAAAATACAGTTTTTATTGGAAAAATTTATTCTCTTTTAGAAATAATTTATTTTAGTTACAAAAGGTTTTTAACCCAATTAATTTCCTTTAAAATGAGCTATTGAACAACCCTCTACGATGTTCCAGTGCCAAGCTATCTCTGGATACAAAGAAAAAAAAAAAGAAAAAAATATCTCGTTTGGGGAGAATAACGTGGTAAAAGTCAATTTGCTTGATTTTCAAGCCAATATATTTCCCTTGCTGTTCAAGCCAAGGGACAGAAAGTTTCCTATGCAGGGGTTTCGGACAAGGCGGTTCTAATGGTGTACTTTTTGTTTTGATCTGACTCCTGCTTTAGGAGCTATGGGTTTTTATATTTCTTAACATTGGACGTGATCGTCTCTTACTAGGTTGCTAGCTACCGCTGCAACCCGGATGCTAGCTACCGCTGCAACCCGGATAAAATCAAATGTAACCTCGTATGACGTCAAATATTCCACAAACTTATTTTCTTTTCCCTGTTGCAACAGTTATTATGAGATAGACTTCGGTCCTTACTATAATTTGATCTGACTCTGTTTTTAGGAGTTAGGGGTTTTTATATTTCTTAACATTGGAACTGATCGTCTCTTACTAGGTTGCTAGCTACCGCTGCAACCCGGAACCATATATCAGTTAGTATGGGAGAGAGATCGTTCTTTACTGTAATGATAATAAACTGATTACACACAGGAAAAAGCCTACGGCTTTTTCTTCTTTTAAATAGTAAGAGACGAGTCTCAAATAATCAAGTAGCTAGCTAATTCCAAAGGTATTCAATTTTTGTTATTCCAATGATCGTTTTTTATTGTAACTAGGTTTCAGCCATCTCTACAGCCATGATACTATTGGAAATTACATAATCCCTATTTATGTTTTAGTTAACATGGACAAGGTGTCGTTCTTTATTGTATGGTAATGAACTCTATAGTAAAAATTTAAATAGGCTAGAGGTCGATCTTTACCATACTATAATGCCTTATGTATGATATCCTAATGATCGTCTTTTTGTAATTCTTTATGGTTCCATATGGTCTAGTGGCTAGGATAGTTAACTTTCACTTAACAGGCTCGGGTTCGATTCCCGGGGTGGTAAAATTTTTAACTCTATAATCTTCGAACATTTGAACCTTTTATAATTTATAATGATGCATAATATAAATACTGTAATCTTAACTATAGTGAAGTTGCGTATGCAAGTTAGTATAGGGAAGAGTTCGATCTTTATTATAAAACCCTGGAACCACCGTACATAAGTTACTATGGGCGAGAGATCGTTCTTTACTGTACTATTCGAACATTTGAACCTTTTATAATCTATAATGATGTATAATATAAATACTGTAATCTTAACTATAGTGAAGTTGCGTATGCAAGTTAGTATAGGGAAGAGTTCGATCTTTATTATAATATGTTAGCATTGGACGTGATCGTCTCTTATTGTGATATTCATGAATGAGACCATTTACAGTTTTGACGTTTCTTATATAGTAATTATGACGTCACTGCATCAAAAATACAGTTTTTATTGGAAAAATTTATTCTCTTTTAGAAATAATTTATTTTAGTTACAAAAGGTTTTTAACCCAATTAATTTCCTTTAAAATGAGCTATTGAACAACCCTCTACGATGTTCCAGTGCCAAGCTATCTCTGGAAACAAAGAAAAAAAAAAAGAAAAAAATATCTCGTTTGGGGAGAATAACGTGGTAAAAGTCAATTTGCTTGATTTTCAAGCCAATATATTTCCCTTGCTGTTCAAGCCAAGGGACAGAAAGTTTCCTATACAGGGGTTTCGGACAAGGCGATTCTAATGGTGTACTTTTTGTTTTGATCTGACTCCTGCTTTAGGAGCTATGGGTTTTTATATTTCTTAACATTGGACGTGATCGTCTCTTACTAGGTTGCTAGCTACCGCTGCAACCCGGATATTTCTTAACATTGGACGTGATCGTCTCTTACTAGGTTGCTAGCTACCGCTGCAACCCGGATAAACAGGAAAAAGCCTATTGCTTTTTCTTTATTGGAATAGTAAGAGACGACCTGGCTACAAACTATGATTATGGCATCATTGATCAATCTTTAACATGAAATGTTCTTTGCTGTAATGATTTGTTCTTTACTAGGTATCAGCCGTCTCTACAGCCATGATACTGATGGAAATTACATAATCCCTATTTATGTTTCATTTTTAATGGGCTAGGTGTCGTTCTTTAATGTATACAAACAGGAAAAAGCCTACGGCTTTTTCTTCTTTGAAATAGTAAGAGACGCACCTCAAACAATCAAGTAGCTAACTAAGTCCAAATTATGCAATAGTTTGTTATTCCAATGATCGTCTCTTAATGTAATCTTCTTTTAAAGAAGGAAAAGCCAATCGTTTAATATTGATCCCTTACTACAGGTGGATTTGAACCCGCAAACCTCGAATCATGAGGCACACTTTCATCCATTGTGCTGTAGTAAGGTATTCATTGATTTGATTTTTCCACAAATCTGTGTATATACGGATAAATAGATTTTGATAAACGTATTCTAACGGCTATACTAACTTGACTATGCCAGTTAGTATAGCCAAGAGTTATTTTATCATTATAACATTTGAACCTTTTATAATCTATAATGATGTATAATATAAATACTGTAATCTTAACTATAGTGAAGTTGCGTATGCAAGTTAGTATAGGGAAGAGTTCGATCTTTATTATAAAAAGAAAAAAAAAGAAAAAATATCCCGTTTGGGGAGAATAACGTGGTAAAAGTCAATTTTCTTGATTTTCAAGCCAATATATTTCCCTTGCTGTTCAAGCCAAGGGACAGAAAGTTTCCTATACAGGGGTTTCGGACAAGGCGGTTCTAATGGTGTACTTTTTGTTTTGATCTGACTCCTTTTTTAGGAGCTATGGGTTTTTATATTTCTTAACATTGGACGTGATCGTCTCTTACTAGGTTGCTAGCTACCGCTGCAACCCGGATCATGTAAAACTAGCAAAACATTTTTTAAGCCTAATGAAGATTTAACTAATGTGTCAAAAGTAAGGTTGCAAGTCGACGATTTTGTTTTGGCCTTATTATAATTGGTATGGTGAAATAATAATATGCATATGGCTCTTAAATCATACTTCTTTATGGTTCCATATGGTCTAGTGGCTAGGGTAGTTAACTTTCACTTAACAGGCTCGGGTTCGATTCCTGGTGTGGGAAAATTTTTAACTCTATAATCTTCGAACATTTGAACCTTTTATAATTTATAATGATGTATAATATAAATACCGTAATCTTAACTATAGTGAAGTTGCGTATGCAAGTTAGTATAGGGAAGAGTTCGATCTTTATTATAAATTTTAAAGAAGGAAAAGCCAATCGTTTAATATTGATCCCTTACTACAGGTGGATTTGAACCCGCAAACCTCGAATCATGAGGCACACTTTCATCCATTGTGCTGTAGTAAGGTATTCATTGACTTGATTTTTCCACAAATCTGTGTATATACGGATAAATAGATTTTGATAAATGTATTCTAACGGCTATACTAACTTGACTATGCCAGTTAGTATAGCCAAGAGTTATTTTATCATTATAATGACTTCATATACATTATACCTCTTTTTCTTTTCTCTGTTATACTATGAGATAGACTTCGTTCCTTACTGTAATATAATAATAACAAAATTTAATTAGAGTTCGTTCTTTATTGTTATGTTAGCATTGGACGTGATCGTCTCTTATTGTGATTCTTATATAGTAATTATGACGTCACTGCATCAAAAATACAGTTTTTATTGGAAAAATTTATTCTCTTTTAGAAATAATTTATTTTAGTTACAAAAGGTTTTTAACCCAATTAATTTCCTTTAAAATGAGCTATTGAACAACCCTCTACGATGTTCCAGTGCCAAGCTATCTCTGGATACAAAAAAGAAAAAAAAAAAGAAAAAAATATCTCGTTTGGGGAGAATAACGTGGTAAAAGTCAATTTGCTTGATTTTCAAGCCAATATATTTCCCTTGCTGTTCAAGCCAAGGGACAGAAAGTTTCCTATACAGGGGTTTCGGACAAGGCGATTCTAATGGTGTACTTTTTGTTTTGATCTGACTCCTGCTTTAGGAGCTATGGGTTTTTATATTTCTTAACATTGGACGTGATCGTCTCTTACTAGGTTGCTAGCTACCGCTGCAACCCGGATTTTTGTTTTGATCTGACTCCTTTGTTAGGAACTATGGGTTTTTATATTTCTTAACATTGGACGTGATCGTCTCTTACTAGGTTGCTAGCTACCGCTGCAACCCGGATTCTTTGTTATAACTTATCGATACGCTTGGTCGGTTGAATACCTTTGCTTTTTCTTTTCAAGATACTATCTCTGTTGTTTGTGTAGTACTGTTTTTTTTAACTTGCGTGTAGCTTGCTTTGATCTAACCATTATCTAATTGTGAATGAGAACATTTACAGTTTTGACGCTTCTTATATTGTAACGTATTGACAAGAAACCATTTATGATGAGCTATATCGGTCCTTTATGTAATTTTATATTTCTTAACATTGGACGTGATCGTCTCTTACTAAGTTGCTAGCTACCGCTGCAACCCGGATACTTTATTATGAAATAAATTACAAACAGGAAAAAGCCTACGGCTTTTTCTTCTTTGGAATAGTAAGAGACGATCGTCAAATAATCAGGCAGCTAACTAGGATTATAATTTGTTCTTTAACATAAACTTCATTAATCGGATATTTTAATATATCCTATATGGTCTAGAGGTTGGGATAGCTCTCACCCAGTAGGCTTGAGTTCAATTTCTGTTTGGGAAATTTTTATTTATGATGATTTCTTAAGGAACATAATTAAAATTTCTTAATGTAATAAAAATAATTTGTTTTAATTACAAAAGGTTTTTAACCCCATTAATTTCCTTTAAAATGAGCCATTGAACAACTCTCTACGATGTTCCAGTGCCATGCTATCTGTTGAAGTACTAACCTATACTATAATTAAGTGGCGTATAAAATTTAGTATAGGCAAGAGGTCGTTCTTTATTATAACAACCCGGATATCATAAACAATTAATTAGCTTTTTACACATATCTCATATGGTCTAGTGGTTTAGGATAGTTGGCTTTCAACCAATTGGCTTGGGTTCGAATCCCGGTGTGGGAATTATTTTTAAAACAAAATCAGGTGAAATTAATTAGCTAATTTTACAAGACATAGGTAACTAAGGGCAAGAGTTCGTTCTTTACTATAAAACAGGCTCGGGTTCGATTCCCGGTGTGGGAAAATTTTTAACTCTATAATCTTCGAATATTTGAACCTTTTATAATTTATAATGATGTATAATATAAATACTGTAATCTTAACTATATTAACTATAGTGAAGTTGCGTATGCAAGTTAGTATAGGGAAGAGTTCGATCTTTATTATAATTTTATATCAGTTACTATGGGAGAGAGATCGTTCTTTACTGTAATTTATTGTAAAATAATTTGTTTTAATTACAAAATGTTTTTAACCCCATTAATTTCCTTCAAAATGAGCCATTGAACAACTCTCTACGATGTTCCAGTGCCAAGCTATCTGTGGAATTACTAACCTATACTATAATTAAGTGGCGTATAAAATTTAGTATAGGTAAGAGGTCGTTCTTTATTATAAAATTTTTAACTCTATAATCTTCAAACATTTGAACCTTTTATAATTTATAATGATGTATAATATAAATACTGTAATCTTAACTATAGTGAAGTTGCCTATGCAAGTTAGTAAAGGGAAGAGTTCGATCTTTATTAAACTCTATAATCTTCGAACATTCGAACCTTTTAATAATTTATAATGATGTATAATATAAATACTGGAATCTTCACTATATTAAAGTTGCCTATGCAAGTTAGTATAGGGAAGAGTTCGATCTTTATTATAAATTGTATGGGAAATTTTAACTTATGATGATTTCTTAAGAAACATAATTAAAATTTCTCAAGGTACTAAAAACGATTTATTTTAATTAGAAGAAGTTTTTAACCCCATGAATTTCCTTTAAAATGAGCCATTGAATAATTCTCTACGATGTTCCAGTACCAATCTATCTGTTGAATTACTAACCTATACTATAAATAAGTGGCGTATAAAATTTAGTATAGGCAAGAGGTCGTTCTTTATTATAAAAACTCAAACAATCAAATAGCTAACTAAGTCAAATGTATGGAATGGTTTGTTATGTCAGTGATCGTCTTTTAATGTAATGCTAGCTACCGCTGCAACCCAGTTGTTTTGATCTTAATCTTTTTTCAGGAGTTATGGGTTACTTTAACTTTTACTATGGGGCGTGATTGTCTCTTACGAGGTTGCTAACTACCGCTGCAACCCGGATACAGGGGTACTGTACAATGTGGTTCTAATAGTGTACATTGATCTGATTCTATTTTTAGGAGTTACGGGTTCTTTATTTTTTACTATAGGGCCTTATCTTCTCTTACTAGGTGTCGTCTTTTAATGTAAAAATAGTTAGAGACGAACCTCAAGCAATCAAGTAGCTAACTTAAGTCAATTTATGCAGTGTTATGTTATTCCAATGATCGTCTTTTAATGTAATTTTGATATATTGACTTGAAATATAACTGTACAAGTCTATACCATAGTTAAGTGGCCTATAAAAGTTTATATAGGCAAAAGGTCGTTCTTTATTATAATAAATTTTCTTCTCCTTGGATTTAGTCAGCGTTGCCAGTCAACTTTTTGAATTTAGTGCAAGGTTTGATGATGACAGGTTAGGTTAGATTGGGTTCGGCTATTTCAGGGTTTAAACCCATTTCTGATAGTTATTTTAGGAGCTTTTTTTAGGAGCTAGGGGTTTTTATATTTCTTAACATTGGACGTGATCGTCTCTTACTAGGTTGTTAGCTATCGCTGCAACCCGGATTATACTATATGATTACAAACAGGAAAAAGCCTACGGCTTTTTCTTCTTTGAAATAGTAAGAGACGAACCTCAAGTAACTACCCCTGGAACCACCATATATCAGTTACTATGGATGAGAGATCGTTCTTTACTGTAAAAAAATTTTTAACTCTATAATCTTCGAACATTTGAACCTTTTATAATCTATAATGATGTATAATATAAATACTGTAATCTTAACTATAGTGAAGTTGCGTATGCAAGTTAGTATAGGGAAGAGTTCGATCTTTATTATAATAATAACAAAATTTAATTAGAGTTCGTTCTTTATTGTTATGTTAGCGTTGGACGTGATCGTCTCTTATTGTGATATTCATGAATGAGACCATTTACAGTTTTGACGTTTCTTATATAGTAATTATGACGTCACTCCATCAAAAATACAGTTTTTATTGGAAAAATTTATTCTCTTTTAGAAATAATTTATTTTAGTTACAAAAGGTTTTCAACCCAATTAATTTCCTTTAAAATGAGCTATTGAACAACCCTCTACGATGTTCCAGTGCCAAGCTATCTCTGGAAAAGAAAGAAAAAAAAAAGAAAAAAATATCCCGTTTGGGGAGAATAACGTGGTAAAAGTCAATTTGCTTGATTTTCAAGCCAATATATTTCCCTTGCTGTTCAAGCCAAAGGGCGGTAAGTTTCCTTTATAGAGGTTTCGGACAAGGCGGTTCTAATGGTGTACTTTTTGTTTTGATCTGACTCCTTTTTTAGGAACTATGGGTTTTTATATTTCTTAACATTGGACGTGATCGTCTCTTACTAGGTTGCTAGCTACCGCTGCAACCCGGATGAATAGGTGTTTAAGGAATTTGTTCTAAGTCATTAGTCTTCCAAAGACATATACTAGTACCCTAAGGTATAGGCAAGAGGTCGTTCTTTATTATAATCAAAATACAGTTTTTATTGCAAAAATTTATTCTCTTTTAGAAATAATTTATTTTAGTTACAAAAGGTTTTTAACCCAATTAATTTCGTTTAAAATGAGCTATTGAACAACCCTCTACGATGTTCCAGTGCCAAGCTATCTCTGGAAAAGAAAGAAAAAGAAAAAATATCCCGTTTGGGGAGAATAACGTGGTAAAAGTCAATTTGCTTGATTTTCAAGCCAATATATTTCCCTTGCTGTTCAAGCCAAATACTGAGTTTCAACTATGCTTGGATGTCGGTACTTTAAGGATATACACAAATGGACTTTGCCTTCTTTAATAAGGAACTGTTTAATACCACAACCACACTGAAGTAAGGGTTGCAGCTACTGCTGCAACCCAAATTCACATATTTATTTATTTATCAGAGGCAGCCGGGCCGAGTGGTCCAAGGCACTGGTGTTAGCCACCAGTCTCTTGGAGGCGTGGGTTCAAATCTTACCGCTGTATGCGATTATGTTTGAAAGACTGCAGTGTGAAAAGACATCGAAAATGCAGTTTTTGGTGGAAAAATTTATTCGTTTTAGAAATAATTTATTTTAGTTACTATAGATTTTTAACCCAATTAATTTCCTTTAAAATGAGCTATTGAACAACCCTCTACGATGTTCCAGTGCCAAGCTATCTCTGGATACAAAAGAAAAAAAGAAAAAAACATCCCGTTTAGGCAGAATGTTGTAATAGCTACCACTTTTCTTGATTTTCAAGCCAATATATTTCCCTTGTGCTGTTCAAGCCAAGGGACCGAAAGTTTCCTATACAGGGGTTTTGGACAAGGCGGTTCTAATGGTGTACTTTTTGTTTTGATCTGACTTCTTTTTTTAGGAACTATGGGTTTTTATATTTCTTAACATTGGACGTGATCGTCTCTTACTAGGTTGCTAGCTACCGCTGCAACCCGGAGGTTGCTAGCTACCGCTGCAACCCGGAGGTTGCTAGCTACCGCTGCAACCGGAAATGGTATGATGAAATAATAATATGCATATGTTTCTTAAATCATGCTGTTTTATAGTCCCATATGGTGTAGCGGATAGGATAGCTGGCTTTCATCTAGAAGGCCCGGTTCGATTCCCGGTATTGGAAAATTTTTAACTCTATAATCTTCGAACATTAGAAGCTCTATACCTTTTATAATTTATATTGAACGATATCGATCCTTTATGTAAAATTCACATATATATTATTTATGAGAGGCAGCCTGGCCGAGTGGTCCAAGACACTGGTGTTAGCCACCAGTCTCTTCGGAGGCGTGGTTCAAATCTTACGCTGGTATACGATTATGTTTGAAAGACTGCAGTGTGAAAAGACATCAAAAATGCAGTTTTTGGTGGAAAAATTTATTCTCTTTTAGAAATAATTTATTTTAGTTACTAAAGATTTTTAACCCAATTAATTTCCTTTAAAATGAGCTATTGAACAACCCTCTACGATGTTCCAGTGCCAAGCTATCTGTGGAAAAGAAAAAAAAAAGAAAAGAGAAAAAAATATCCCGTTTGGGGAGAATAACGTGGTTAAAGTCAATTTTCTTGATTTTCAAGCCAATATATTTCCCTTGCTGTTCAAGCCAAGGGACAGAAAGCTTCCTATACAGGGGTTTCGGACAAGGCGGTTCTAATGGTGTACTTTTTGTTTTGATCTGACTCCTTTGTTAGGAACTATGGGTTTTTATATTTCTTAACATTGGACGTGATCGTCTCTTACTAGGTTGCTAGCTACCGCTGCAACCCGGATTACATTCTAGCTAAAATAATGAACATAATATGAATGAACCACAGTGTTCAGTTTCTTTGGACTTGAGTTCGTTTTTTAACTATAAATACAAACAGGAAAAAGCTTACGGCTTTTTCTTCTTTTAAATAGTAAGAGACGAAACTCAAACAATCAAGTCGCTAACTAAGTCCAATGTATGGAATGGTTTGTTATTTCAGTGATCGTCTTTTAATGTAAAAATATAAATACTGTAATCTTAACTATAGTGAAGTTGCGTATGCAAGTTAGTATAGGGAAGAGTTCGATCTTTATTAAATTTTTGTTATTCCAATGATCGTTTTCTATTGTAACTAGGTTTCAGCCATCTCTACAGCCATGATACTATTGGAAATTACATAATCCCTATTTATGTTTTAGTTAACATGGACAAGGTGTCGTTCTTTATTGTATGGTAATGAACTCTATAGTAAAAATTTAAATAGGCTAGAGGTCGATCTTTACCATACTATAATGCCTTATGTATGATATCCTAATGATCGTCTTTTTGTAATTCTTTATGGTTCCATATGGTCTAGTGGCTAGGATAGTTAACTTTCACTTAACAGGCTCGGGTTCGATTCCCGGTGTGG
Organism: Artemia sinica; assembly: GCA_027921565.1. NCBI lineage: Eukaryota > Metazoa > Arthropoda > Branchiopoda > Anostraca > Artemiidae > Artemia > Artemia sinica. The sequence goes on along the minus strand of JAPEVW010000601.1, from coordinate 13,284 downwards.
GAAAATTTTTAACTCTATAATCTTCGAACATTTGAACCTTTTATAATCTATAATGATGTATAATATAAATACTGTAATCTTAACTATAGTGAAGTTGCGTATGCAAGTTAGTATAGGGAAGAGTTCGATCTTTATTATAAAACCCTGGAACCACCGTACATAAGTTACTATGGGCGAGAGATCGTTCTTTACTGTACTATTCGAACATTTGAACCTTTTATAATCTATAATGATGTATAATATAAATACTGTAATCTTAACTATAGTGAAGTTGCGTATGCAAGTTAGTATAGGGAAGAGTTCGATCTTTATTATAATAATAACAAAATTTAATTAGAGTTCGTTCTTTATTGTTATGTTAGCATTGGACGTGATCGTCTCTTATTGTGATATTCATGAATGAGACCATTTACAGTTTTGACGTTTCTTATATAGTAATTATGACGTCACTGCATCAAAAATACAGTTTTTATTGGAAAAATTTATTCTCTTTTAGAAATAATTTATTTTAGTTACAAAGGTTTTTAACCCAATTAATTTCCTTTAAAATGAGCTATTGAACAACCCTCTACGATGTTCCAGTGCCAAGCTATCTCTGGAAAAGAAAGAAAAAAAAAAGAAAAAAATATCTCGTTTGGGGAGAATAACGTGGTAAAAGTCAATTTGCTTGATTTTCAAGCCAATATATTTCCTTGCTGTTCAAGCCAAGGGACAGAAAGTTTCCTATACAGGGGTTTCGGACAAGGCGATTCTAATGGTGTACTTTTTGTTTTGATCTGACTCTTTTTTTAGGAGTTGGGGGGTTTTATATTTCTTGACATTGGACGTGATCGTCTCTTACTAGGTTGCTAGCTACCGCTGCAACCCGGATTTTGTTTTGATCTGACTCCTTTGTTAGGAACTATGGGTTTTTATATTTCTTAACATTGTACGTGATCGTCTCTTACTAGGTTGCTAGCTACCGCTGCAACCCGGATATGGACTAAGGTTCGTTCTTTCATGTAAAACTAGCAAAACATTTTTTAAGCCTGATGAAGATTTAACTAATGTGTCAAAAGTAAGGTTGCAAGTCGACGATTTTGTTTCGGCCTTATTATAATTGGTATGGTGAAACAATAATACGCATATGGCTCTTAAATCATACATACTTCTTTATGGTTCAATATGGTCTAGTGGCTAGGATAGTTAACTTTCACTTAACAGGATCGGGTTCGATTCCCGGGGTGGGAAAATTTTTAACTCTATAATCTTCGAACATTTGAACCTTTTATAATTTTTAATGATGCATAATATAAATACTGTAATCTTAACTATAGTGAAGTTGCGTATGCAAGTTAGTATAGGGAAGAGTTCGATCTTTGTTATAATAACTGGTATACGATTATGTTTGAAAGACTGCAGTGTGAAAAGACATCAAAATGCAGTTTTTGGTGGAAAAATTTATTCTCTTTTAGAAATAATTTATTTTAGTTACTATAGATTTTTAACCCAATTAATTTCCTTTAAAATGAGCTATTGAACAACCCTCTACGATGTTCCAGTGCCAAGCTATCTGTGGAAAATAAAAAAGAAAAAAATATCCCGTTTGGGGAGAATAACGTGGTTAAAGTCAATTTGCTTGATTTTCAAGCCAATATATTTCCCTTGCTGTTCAAGCCAAGGGACAGAAAGTTTCCTATACAGGGGTTTCGGACAAGGCGGTTCTAATGGTGTACTTTTTGTTTTGATCTGACTCCTTTGTTAGGAACTATGGGTTTTTATATTTCTTAACATTGGACGTGATCGTCTCTTACTAGGTTGCTAGCTACCGCTGCAACCCGGATTTAGGAGTTAGGGGTTTTTATATTTCTTAGCATTGGACGAGAGCGTCTCTTACTAGGTTGCTAGCTACCGCTGCAACCCGGATAACTCTAATATAAAACTATGATGACTGATATTCATTATTGATCTAGTATATTGTTTCTAAGGCTTATCAATTCTTCTTGCCTTTGAGTCTCTTGCTGCTCGTATATTTTTAGTTTAGCTGTCTGTTGTATTTCTACAGCCATTAGGTTTGCATTCCGGAGTCTGTCGTATTTTCTCCAGCTATTCTTTGCGTCTTCGTAATCCTTATAAGCAGCAACAATTAAATCAACGTGAAAAAGAATTTATTTTTTTCACCCCACAAAGTGACGTAACGAGTCACTTGAAGCAAAAGAAAAACCAAACTAATTTTAAAATTTTAGGTAGTTTTTTTGTTTGAATTAAAAAATTAAAATTATTGCTCAAACACCATAAATATTTTTGCAGTTTACAGCTAAATATTATTGATTTATTTAATATTTTCAGTAATTATTCTAGTTTCAGTTAACACACACCCATACACGCCTTTCAGTTACTATAGGTCAAAGTTCGCTCTTTATTGTAACTACCACTTAAACCCGGATTATGTAATAGGTTGCTAGCTACCGCTGCAACCTAGATATTCTTATTTCTGCTACTATGGGCTAAGGTTCGTTCTTTCATGTAAAACTAACAAAAAATTTTTAAGCCTGATGAAGATTTAACTAATGTGTCAAAAGTAAGGTTGCAAGTCGACGATTTTGTTTTGGCCTTATTATAATTGGTATGGTGAAATAATAATATGCATATGGCTCTTAAATCATACTTCTTTATGGTTCCATATGGTCTAGTGGCTAGGATAGTTAACTTTCACTTAACAGGCTCGGGTTCGATTCCCGGGGTGGGAAAATTTTAAACTCTATAATCTTCGAACATTTGAACCTTTTATAATCTATAATGATGTATAATATAAATACTGTAATCTTAACTATAGTGAAGTTGCGTATGCAAGTTAGTATAGGGAAGAGTTCGATCTTTATTATATGATTTTCAAGCCAATATATTTTCTTTGTTATTCAAGCCAAAGGGCGGTAAGTTTCCTTTATGGAGGATTTGGACAAGGCGGTTCTAATGGTGTACTTTTTGTTTTGATCTGACTCTTTTTTTAGGAGCTACGGGTTTTTATATTTCTTAACATTGGAGGTGATCGTCTCTTACTAGGTTGCTAGCTACCGCTGCAACCCGGATTGCTAGCTACCGCTGCAACCCGGATTACTAGGTTGCTAGCTACCGCTGCAACCCGGATTTATGTACTACTCTTTATAATACTTCAGTTACTATGGCTTACAGTTCGTTCCTTATTGTAAATATAATATTCATGTAAACATCTTTAATTCTCTATTTAAAACTAGTGTTCGTAGCTCAGAGGTAGAGCAATCGACTGCAGATCGTGTAGATAGGTTACCGGTTCGAATCCGGTTGGGCCCTAGTTTTTCAGGTAGTAATTATGGTTTTAAAATCTAATCACTGGTCTTTTACCCTAAACAAGATTTTAATTTATGTCTAATATTAATCATTAAGGAAAATTCATCATCTATACAATGATTTCTTATAATACTTCAACTACTATGGAAGAAAGTTCGTTCTTTAATGTAAAAATTATCAGACAGCTAACTAGGTTTATAATTTGTTCTTTAACATAAACGTCATTTATTGGATATTTTAATAAGTCCTGTATGGTCTAGAGGTTGGGATAGCTCTCACCCAGATGGCTTGAGTTCAAATTTTGTATGGGAAATTTTAACTTATGATGATTTCTTAAGAAACATAATTAAAATTTCTCAAGGTACTAAAAACGATTTATTTTAATTAAAAAGAAGTTTTAACCCCATGAATTTCCTTTAAAATGAGCTATTGAACAATTCTCTACGATGTTCCAGTACCAATCTATCTGTTGAATTACTAACCTATACTATAAATAAGTGGCGTATAAAATTTAGTATAGGCAAGAGGTCGTTCTTTATTATACAACCCGGATTTTCTTGATTTTTTAGTACTGATTTTTTAACTTGCGTGTAGCTTGCTTTGATCTAACCATTATGTATTCATGAATGAGACCATTTACAGTTTTGACGTTTCTTATATAGTAATTATGACGTCACTGCATCAAAAATACAGTTTTTATTGGAAAAATTTATTCTCTTTTAGAAATAATTTATTTTAGTTACAAAAGGTTTTTAACCCAATTAATTTCCTTTAAAATGAGCTATTGAACAACCCTCTACGATGTTCCAGTGCCAAGCTATCTCTGGATACAAAAGAAAAAAAAAAGAAAAAAATATCCCGTTTGGGGAGAATAACGTGGTAAAAGTCTATTTTCTTGATTTTCAAGCCAATATATTTTCTTTGTTATTCAAGCCAAAGGGCGGTAAGTTTCCTTTATGGAGGATTTGGACAAGGCGGTTCTAATGGTGTACTTTTTGTTTTGATCTGACTCTTTTTTTAGGAGCTACGGGTTTTTATATTTCTTAACATTGGAGGTGATCGTCTCTTACTAGGTTGCTAGCTACCGCTGCAACCCGGAAAAAAATCAAGCCAAGGGACAGAAAATTTCCTATACAGGGGTTTCGGACAAGGCGGTTCTAATGGTGTACTTTTTGTTTTGATCTGACTCCTCTGTTAGGAACTATGGGTTTTTATATTTCTTAACATTGGACGTGATCGTCTCTTACTAGGTTGCTAGCTACTGCTGCAACCCGGATAAAACGATCTGATAGACAAAACTGATGGTTAGAGTTTGGTCTTTAAGTTATCATATACTGTTAAAATTCTTTGTTGTATGAACGTTTCTTGGTGTAGTGGTTAGCACCTAAGACTTTGAATCCTGCGATCCGAGTTCAAATCCTGGTGGACGGTTGTTATTATATGTAGCTTACTTATACTACCATTTAGGTTTCTGCTGTAATTCTTTCTTTTCAAAATTAAATTAGTTACTATCACCTAGAGTTAGTTCTTTACCACATAATAATAATTTGTTTTATAATAATAATTAATTTTGTTAATTACAAAAGGTTTCTATATACAGCAATTTCCTTTAAAATGAGCCATTACACAGCTCTTTACTATGACAACGAACCGTTTGATATAATACTTAAGTTACTATGGGTTAAAGTTCGTTCCTTATTGTAACAAAATTCAAATATCTTTGAAAAGACTGCAGTATGAAAATACATCAAAAATGCAATTTTTTTGACAAAATTGATTCTACTTTAAAAAGTATTTTATTTTTAAATACAAAAGGCACTAGATGTAGCAATTTCCTTTAAAATGAGCTATTATACAGCTCCCTATGATTTTCCAGTGCCCAGCTAGCTGAGCAGAAAGAAAAAGCGGAAAGAAAAAAATATCCCGTTTGTGGAGAATAACGTGGTAAAAGTCAATTTTCTTGATTTTCAAGCCAATATATTTTCTTTGTTATTCAAGCCAAAGGGCGGTAAGTTTCCTTTATAGAGGATTCGGACAAGGCGGTTCTAATGGTGTACTTTTTGTTTTGATCTGACTCTTTTTTTAGGAGTTGGGGGGTTTTATATTTCTTGACATTGGAGGTGATCGTCTCTTACTAGGTTGCTAGCTACCGCTGCAACCCGGATATTTTAGCACTGATTTTTTAACTTGCGTGTAGCTTGCTTTGATCTAACCATTATGTATTCATGAATGAGACCATTTACAGTTTTGACGTTTCTTATATAGTAATTATGACGTCACTGCATCAAAAATACAGTTTTTATTGGAAAAATTTATTCTCTTTTAGAAATAATTTATTTTAGTTACAAAAGGTTTTTAACCCAATTAATTTCCTTTAAAATGAGCTATTGAACAACCCTCTACGATGTTCCAGTGCCAAGCTATCTCTGGAGACAAAAAAAGAAAAAAAAAAATATCCCGTTTGGGGAGAATAACGTGGTAAAAGTCTATTTTCTTGATTTTCAAGCCAATATATTTCCCTTTCTGTTCAAGCCAAAGGGCGGTAAGTTTCCTTTATGGAGGATTTGGACAAGGCGGTTCTAATGGTGTACTTTTTGTTTTGATCTGACTCTTTTTTTAGGAGCTACGGGTTTTTATATTTCTTAACATTGGAGGTGATCGTCTCTTACTAGGTTGCTAGCTACCGCTGCAACCCGGATTGCTAGCTACCGCTGCAACCCGGATCATTACAAAATAGTACTTTAAATAGTAAGAGACGAACCTCAAGTGTACTACCCCTGGAACCACCATTTATCAGTTACTATGGATGAGAGATCGTTCTTTACTGTAGCAACCCGGATAATTATAATTATAATTCATGAATGAGACCATTTACAGTTTTGACGTTTCTTATATAGTAATTATGACGTCACTGCATCAAAAATACAGATTTTATTGGAAAAATTTATTCTCTTTTAGAAATAATTTATTTTAGTTACAAATGGTTTTTAACCCAATTAATTTCCTTTAAAATGAGCTATTGAACAACTATCTACGATGTTCCAGTGCCAAGCTATCTCTGGATACAAAAAAAGAAAAAAGAAAAAAATATCCCGTTTGGGGAGAATAACGTGGTTAAAGTCAATTTTCTTGATTTTCAAGCCAATATATTTCCCTTGCTGTTCAAGCCAAGGGACAGAAAGTTTCCTATACAGGGGTTTCGGACAAGGCGGTTCTAATGGTCTACTTTTTGTTTTGATTTGACTCCTTTTTTAGGAGCTATGGGTTTTTATATTTCTTAACATTGGACGTGATCGTCTCTTACTAGGTTGCTAGCTACCGCTGCAACCCGGATTGCTAGCTACCGCTGCAACCCGGATTCAATTTTTACGTCATGTCGCTCATTATAATTATGTAATACTAACTACATCCAACGACTATGACGTCATTGGTCAATATTGTATATAAAAAATTATGTTTTTCGTAAAAAATAATTAATTGAAAAAAAAAATTAAGTGCAAAAATTTCTAGATCTAGAGATTTCCTTTAAAATGAGCCATTGAACAACTCTCTACGATGTTCCAGTGCCAAGCTATCTGTGGAAAAGAAGAAAGAAAAAAATATCCCGTTTAGGCAGAATGTTGTAGTAGCTGCCACTTTTCTTGATTTTCAAGCCAATATATTTCCCTTGCTGTTCAAGCCAAGGGACAGAAAGTTTCTTATACAGGGGTGTCGGACAAGGCGGTTCTAATGGTGTACTTTTTGTTTTGATCTGACTCCTTTTTTAGGAACTATGGGTTTTTATATTTCTTATTAACATTGGACGTGATCGTCTCTTACTAGGTTGCTAGCTACCGCTGCAACCTGGAAAGAAAAAATATCCCGTTTAGGCAGGATATTGTAGTAGCTGCCACTTTTCTTGATTTTCAAGCCAATATATTTCCCTTGCTGTTCAGGCCAAGAGACAGAAAGTTTCCTATACAGGGGTTTCGGACAAGGCGGTTCTAATGGTGTACTTTTTGTTTTGCTCTGACTCCTTTGTTAGGAACTATGGGTTTTTATATTTCTTAACATTGGACGTGATCGTCTCTTACTAGGTTGCTAGCTACCGTTGCAACCCGGATGAGAGGCAGCCTGGCCGAGTGGTCCAAGGCACTGGTGTTAGCCACCAGTTTCTTCGGAGGCGTGGGTTCAAATCATACCGCTGGTATACGATTATGTTTGAAAGACTGCAGTGTGAAAAGACATCAAAATGCAGTTTTTGGTAGAAAAATTTATTCCCTTTTAGAAATAATTCATTTTAGTTACTATATGTTTTTAACTCAATTAATTTCCTTTAAAATGAGCCATTGATCAACGCTCTACGGTGTTCCAGTGCCAAGCTATCTGTGGAAAAGAAAGAAAAAAGAAAAAAAGAAAAAAATATCCCGTATAGGAAGAATGTTGTAGTAGCTGCCACTTTTCTTAATTTTCAAGCCTATATATTTCCCTTGCTGTTCAAACCAAGGAACAGAAATTTTATTATACAGGAGTTTCAGACAAGACGGTTCTAATGGTGTACTTTTTGTTTTGATTTGACTCCTTTGTTAGGAACTATGGGTTTTTATATTTCTTAACATTGGACGTGATCGTCTCTTACTAGGTTGCTAGCTACCGCCGCAACCCGGATTTTAATGGAAAATTTTAATAAATTGACCTTAAAGATAACTGTACTAGCATATACTCTATAGCTAATTGGCCTATAAAATTTAGTATAGGCGAGAGGTCGTTCTTTATTCTATTTCTTTCGCTGCTGATAGGTATGCTTGTATATATATTTTTATTGCTGCTACATAAACTGCAATTGCTCCTTCCAAAATTAATATACGAATTTTCTAAGAAGTAAGCCTCTGTATATTACTGTGTTTTCGAACATTTTCCATTGTATCTATAAACTGTTCCGCAGTTGCCAGTCCATACCTTGGAAGCTTTTCATTAAACTGACAACATTTCTTTTGGATATTACTATTAAGCTTTGCCGAAGCATTTCTAGCCGACTTTTCAACAGCATCCGCTCTTTCAAAGAGAATTTTAATCTGTAATTTTGAATACTTTTCGTGATCCCAATAAAACATGCGTAAAATGTTTCTCAATTTACAAAGATCAGCCTGCATTTTTGCCATCTTCTTGTATTTCTGAATGTAATTTTTCCCTTTGTCCTTATGCGTTCTTTGGTACAACCTCGCAGAGAATTTAATTTTTTCATTATAGCTTTTGTCACCCCAGTATCTACCCATTATTCTGGTAGCAACTTTTTTCTTATGTATGTTTCGGTAATCTATATCGTTATCATACCGTTCCTTACTCTTTTGTTTGGCTTTCTCAATTTTCGCATGTCTATAAACTACATCATTATGATAACGCTGTTTGTCACTATTAATTATTACTTCTCGATACGCCTGGTCGGTTGAATACCTCTGCTTTTTTCTTTTCAAGATGCTATCTCTGTTTTTTTGGTAGTACTGTTTTTTTAACTTGCGTGTAGCTTGCTTGATTGAAACCATTATTTAACCATTAGTTGAATGTTTTTATGTCAAGTATCAAGTATCAAGAACCTAACAAAAAATTAAACTAATTTTTAAATTTTCAGGTATTTTTCTAGTCTAAATTAAAAGATTAAAACTATTGTTCAGACACCATAAATATTTTTGCAGTTTATAACTTTAGCGATTCTGAACTAAAAACGAAAATAAAATAAAAATTAATTTTTTCAATTTTTACGTCACGTCGCTAATTAAGTCATATATGGTTATTAGTACACAATATATTTTAGATATTACGTCATGTCACTTATTACGTCATATATGGTTATTAGAAGATAATCGGTAAAATATTCGTTCTTTATTATATCATTGTGATAACACATCTTGCTGTTTTGTTTTGCTCTCTCAATTATTACTTCTCGATACGCCTGGTCGGTTGAATACCTTTGTTTTGCTCTCTCAATTATTACTTCTCGATGCGCATGGTCGGTTGAATACCTTTGTTTTTCTCTTTTCAAGATACTATCTCTGTTGTTTGTGTAGTACTGTTTTTTCAAATTGCGTATAGCTTGCTTCGATCTAACCATTATTCTAATCAAGAATGAGAGAATTTACATCTGTGTCGTTCTTAAGTAGTAATTAAGACGTCACGGCGTAATGATTTTATTGACGTCAAGGCGTAATGATATTATTTCATGACGTCATCAGAAACAACAATATAATTTTGTGTTTTTCTATTCACGTCATAGCTCTAATATAAAGCTACGACATTCATTATTTATCTAGTAGGGTTTCAGACAAGGTAGTTCTAATGATGTACTTTTGTTTTGATCTTACTCTATTTTTAGGAGTTTTGTTATATTTCTTAGCATGGGACTGATCGTCTCTTACTAGGTTGCTAGCTACTGCTGCAACCCAAATTCACATATATATTTATTTATGAGAGGCAGCCTGGCCGAGTGGTCCAAGACACTGGTGTTAGCCACCAGTCTCTTCGGAGGCATGGGTTCAAATCTTACCGCTGGTATACGATTATGTATGAAAGACTGCAGTGTGAAAAGACATCAAAAATGCAGTTTTTGGTGGAAAAATTTATTCTCTTTTAGAAATAATTTATTTTAGTTACTATAGATTTTTAACCCAATTAATTTCCTTTAAAATGAGCTATTGAACAACCCTCTACGATGTTCCAGTGCCAAGCTATCTGTGGAAAAGAAAAAAAAGAAAAGAGAAAAAAATATCCCGTTTGGGGAGAATAACGTGGTTAAAGTCAATTTTCTTGATTTTCATGCCAATATATTTCCCTTGCTGTTCAAGCCAAGGGACAGAATGTTTCCTATACAGGGGTTTCGGACAAGGCGGTTCTAATGGTGTACTTTTTGTTTTGATCTGACTCCTTTGTTAGGAACTATGGGTTTTTATATCTCTTAACATTGGACGTGATTGTCTCTTACTAGGTTGCTAGCTATCGCTGCAACCCTGAAAAAAAAAACACATTGTGCCCACATCGTTCTTTACTCAGGCAGTGCTTGCGCGCTCCCTATGATAATAAACTGATTACCCACAGGAAAAAGCCTACGGCTTTTTCTTCTTTTAAATAGTAAGAGACGAGTCTCAAATAATCAAGCAGCTAGCTAATTCCAAAGGTATTCAATTTTTGTTATTCCAATGATCGTTTTTTATTGTAACTAGGTTTCAGCCATCTCTACAGCCATGATACTATTGGAAATTACATAATCCCTATTTATGTTTTAGTTAACATGGGCAAGGTGTCGTTCTTTATTGTATATGGACTAAGGTTCGTTCTTTTATGTAAAACTAGCAAAACATTTTTTAAGCCTGATGAAGATTTAACTAATGTGTCAAAAGTAAGGTCGCAAGTCGACGATTTTGTTTTGGCCTTATTATAATTGGTATGGTGAAATAATAATACGCATATGGCTCTTAAATTATACTTTTTTATGGTTCAATATGGTCTAGTGGCTAGGATAGTTAACTTTCACTTAACAGGCTCGGGTTCGATTCCCGGGGTGGGAAAATTTTTAACTCTATAATCTTCGAACATTTGAACCTTTTATAATTTATAATGATGCATAATATAAATACTGTAATCTTAACTATAGTGAAGTTGCGTATGCAAGTTAGTATAGGGAAGAGTTCGATCTTTATTATAATTTTAAACCAATTAATTTCCTTTAAAATGAGCCATTGGACAACTTTCTGCAACAACTGATGTTCCAGTGCAAAGCTATCTCTGGATAACAAGAAAAAAAATATCCCGTTTAGGCAGAATGTTGTAGTAGCTGCCACGTTTTAGTTACAAAAGGATTTTAATCCAATTAATTTCCTTTAAAATGAGCCATTGAACAACTCTCTACGATGTTCCAGTGCAAAGCTATCTCTGGAAAAGAAGAAAAAAGAAAAAAATATCCCGTTTGTGGAGAATAACGTGGTTAAAGTTTCTTGATTTTCAAGCCAATATATGTCCCTTGCTGTTCAAACCAAAGGGCGGTAAGTTTCCTTTCAAGGGTTTTCGGACAAGGCAGTTCTAATGGTGTACTTTGTGTTTTGATCTGACTCCTTTCTTAGGAACTATGAAGGTTTTACATTTCTTAACATTGGACGTGATCGTCTCTTACTAGGTTGCTAGCTACCGCTGCAACCCGGATTACTAACCTATACTATACTTAAGTGGCGTATAAAATTTATTATATGCAAAAGGTCGTTCTTTATTATAATTCTTGCTTCTCTGTAATATTCATCATTATCATACCGTTCCTTGATCTTTTGTTTGGCTGTCTCAATTTTTGCATGTCTATAATCTTCATCATTGTGATAACACATCTTACTGTTTTGTTTGATTACTTCTCGATACGCCTGGTCGTTTGAATACCTTTGCTTTTTTCTTTTCAAGATACTATCTCTGTTGTTTGTGTAGTACTGTTTTTTCAATTTGCGTGCAGCTTGCTTGATTGAAACCATTATGTAATTATGAATGTGAACATTTACAGTTCTGACGCTTCTTATATAGTAATTATGACGTCACAGCGTAATGATTTTATTGACGTCATAGCGCAATGATATTATTTTATGACGTCTTCAGAAACAACAATATAATTTCGTGTTTTTCTATTCACGTCATAGCTCTAATATAAAATATGACGACATTCAATATTTATCTAGTAGGGTTTCAGACAAGGTAATTCTAATGATGTACTTTTGTTTTGATCTGACTCTATTTTTAGGAGTTTTGTTATATTTCTTAGCATTGGACTGATCGTCTCTTACTAGATTGCTAGCTACTGCTGCAACCCGGATTCACATATATATTATTTATGAGAGGCAACCTGGCCGAGTGGTCCAAGGCACTGGTGTTAGCCACCAGTCTCTTCGGAGGCGTGGGTTCAAATCTTACCGCTGGTATACGATTATGTTTGAAAGACTGCAGTGTGAAAAGACATCGAAAATGCAGTTTTTGGTGGAAAAATTTATTCTCTTTTAAAAATAATTTATTTTAGTTACAAAAGGTTTTTAACCCAATTAATTTCCTTTAAAATGAGCTATTGAACAACCCTCTACGATGTTCCAGTGCCAAGCTATCTCTGGAAACAAAGAAAAAAAAAAAAGAAAAAAATATCCCGTTTAGGAAGAATGTTGTAGTAGCTGCCACTTTTCTTGATTTTCAAGCCAATATATTTCCCTTTCTCTTCAAGCCAAGGGACAGAAAGTTTCCTATACAGGGGTTTCGGACAAGGCGGTTCTAATGGTGTACTTTTTGTTTTGATCTGATTCCTTTTTTTAGGAAACTAGGTTTTTATATTTCTTACACTTGGGACTAGTGATTCGTCTCTTACTACGGTTTAGCTACCGGCGCAACCCTGGTATATGCGTAGCTACCGCTGCTGCAAACCCGGAATACTGCAATGATCGTCCTTAATGTAAACCTTGCTCTTTTGTTTGGCTGTCTCAATTTTCGCATGTCTACTAAATACATCATTATAATAACGATGTTTGTCACTATCAATTTTCGCATTCTCGATATACGCTGGTCGGTTTAATACCTTTGCTTTCTTTTTCAAGATGCTATCTCTGTTTTTGGTAGTACTGGTTTTTTTAACTTGCGTGTAGCTTGCTTGATTGAAAACATATGTAACCATTAGTTGAATGTTTATGTCACGTATCAAGTATCAAGAACCTAACAAAAAATTAAACTAATTTTTAAAATTTTTTCTCAGGTATTTTTTCTAGTCTAAATTAAAAGATATAAAACTATTGATCAGACACCATAAAATTTTGCAGTTTATAACTTTAGCGATTCTGAACTAAAAACGAAAATAAAATAAAATTAATTTTGTTCAATTTTTACGTCACGGCGCTCATTAAGTCATATATGGTGTATTTAGTACAAAATAGGTTTTAGATATTACGTCAGTCACTTATTACGTTCATATATGGTTATAGTAGATAATCGGTAAAA
>JAPEVW010000600.1:0-70952 GCA_027921565.1 Artemia sinica | reverse complement strand
TGCAAAATGTGTAACTAGGATTATTCTGCATATTATGTCAAGTAAGAATTGTATGTTCTTTAGCATGTTTACTTATAGTATAGCTGGTCTCCTATGCTTATACCCTGCTCCTTACTTTCAGTGAAAGACAATCCATTTTTTTTTAATTTAATTTCCAATTGTATTTTAAAATAAGGCTGGAGTAAATCTAGGATCACCCTGCAATACTGAACTCATGAAGTTCTAGAGTGAATTATAAAGTTGGGATAAAACAGTGGCTTTTGCAGACACAACCAAGAGTTTTTCATAAATTTATCAGGACAATAAAGAAAACTTAGCCATGTGCCCATACAGTATTGATTTGCCACCGAACCGAGTCTATTCTACAAGGAGATATAGTTTCTGAGTGAACCACAGCTGTTCAATAAGTTGTAGACTTCATCACAGACCTTGGTAATACAGCTTTACTATTAGAACAAATGGTAGCAGAGCTGATTCAATAAGATCATGTTTAGGAGAAAATGGCTTCTTCTAGCTCTTTAATGTGGACTTGCATAGATGATATGTTTGCAACTGGACACAATAGCTCTAAATTTTGTTTTTGCAGAGAACACAACAGTTTGAAAGCATGATTCAAAGTTACGCCTTCTAACAAGAATACAGAGAGAAAAATTAAGTTGAACTGGTGTTAAGGGCTTGCTACTTAGAGTTGTGGGACTTTGTTTTTGTTTTTTTTTTTTTTTTTTTTGCCATTAGGCCTGAATTGACTGGTTTTTGTCATAGCAAAGATCTCCAGTACCATCCAATGACGAGCAGGGAAAGCTTACCAGATAAGTGATAAGAAAAATGTCCATGTCTTATCAATTCACTGTGTGTTTTTGAAAGCAAAGGGCGCTTTTGCATTTTTTTTTGTGCATGCAACAGAAAAGAATGGCACCAATAACTCTGATGGTTTTTGAAAGAGAACAGAAAATATAAAACTTTGCAAGTATCCCATATTGCTTTTGAATTAAGTCCAGTCTAGAGGCCTTCACCTAGGGTTAGTATTCAAAGGTTGAACCTCATGCTCTGTAAATGGCAGAGTGATACTTGCATTTCTATCTCTGCTTGAACCCAATTGTAATAAATCCTACAATCATGGTTATTACTTCAGCAAAGCACTTCAACTAAATTGTTTGTGTCTAATCAAACTCTAAGTAGCAGTCTACATTCTGCTTTGCAAGACCTCATCCTTCAGTCATATGCAATGTTTGAAGCCATCAAATAACCTTTCTTCTATTTGAGGATCAATCATTGAACCACGATAACAATACAGTCATATCTTTTCAATATATACAATTTCACTTTTCCTCATTGGCCCATATCAAACAACACTTTTCATATTTTTGCTCTACTTACAAAATTTGTATGCATTGACATTCTTACATTTATATGGATGTTATAATTATGTACTTGTACGAATACATATTTAGTGTTTTTATGGAGCAGATGATTCAAAATGTTCCTAGCAATTTTGACCTTTGCAACTACATAATGTTAGCCTACTGTTTAATATTTTATATTACTTTCTTATGCCATTCTAGAGAGAATAAGAGAACTGACCTCAGAGTATGCCATTACTCCTTTCAATGTAGGCATTAGGATAAAACTTTGTTTAAAACTGGAAAAATAAACAATGGCCTCACAGAAGATCAGGGACAAATATAACCAACTATTGTTGTCCAATAATTCTTTTAATCTTTATGCATTGTAATTCTTCCTTTATTCAATAGGAATTTTATGGCACATATTTGTTGGTGAATCAAACACTTAAGTCATACAAGCGTTTTTTCTCAGTTTGAATCATGAGATTAGAAAGTTGAATCAGCAGCTGCTACATCTCTACAGTTCTTGTATCTGTCTTTCATCTCAAGCACAGGCTTGAAAAAGAACAATTGGAACAACTGAGAGCCCTGCCTTTTGAAAGGACTCTGTAGCCTTACCAATAAAATATTAATATTGATTCTCAAATTGTGTAATGTTCTTATAACAATTCCAGTAAAGTGTAGCTTCTGGAGAGAGATCAATATTCCATGCTAAAAACGCAATAAAAAAAAACTATGTCATGTCAACACAATAAATCAGATAACCTAAATAGTTTACCAATTATGATTGACTGAAAGTGAACTACCCAAAGAAATTGATCTTTAAAGATACGCATTTTAGGAAGCACTTTGCAGAACAAAAATTTTGGTAAAAATGTAAATTCTATTGCAATAACATCACCATATCTTGATTGATGTAAATGTTAAAACATAGCATTTTCAGCAAGTTTCATAAGATCTAGGGACCAATATGTAAATTAAAATTTGACAAAATTGAAGCCAAAAAAAGAACAGAGAGAGGACAAAAACCTGTAAGCTCAAAATATGAACAACCTGGACCATACAAATGAGATAAAAGATCAAGAGAACCACTGAATGAACTAAAAAGGATATGACCAGGTGATAATGACAACAACCTCAGACACATCACAGCCACAAGAGTACAACGATCAATCCAACGCAACTAAGGCAAAAGGTAGTGAAAAACTATCTGTATAGAATCAATGATAAACAAAAAATTAAAGATCAAAAGAGATATCAGTTTAAAATATTGCAAAACCAACAAATTAGAACAAGTCAAACGAAATTGAGATATATAGAAATATGTCTTGTTAAAAGATAAGTTGGCAGCAAGAGTCACAGCACCTCAAAAACGAGATTGACGAAAAAAAATAAAAAAAATTGCAGTTACATAGACGTGTGACAGTCCAGGATCAAACAGATGAAAAATGAAGAACGAGAAATGTAGGGGTCCATCAATTTAGAAAATATACCAAGTGAGACACAAGAAATTGCAATTAGAACAGATAATCAGCGAGTGAGAATTACAAGCACCTACAGCAGGAATCAGAAATTGACCATGTTGAAAGTACGAGAATGAAGAATTGTAATGTGGCATAACACACTAAAGCAAGTAATCTAAGAGTGTCAAAACTGACAGCAAAGAAAGAAAGAACTGTTCTGTCAAAGGAAGGCTAAAGAGTCAGAATGAGTTAAAAATGAAAGTGGAGAGGAAAAAAGGTACTTAAGTACATAATGGTACACACTTAAGAAAAACAGCTGTAGTTTTATCTTGTCCTGTTTTAAAGAGGACAGTTAGCTTATTACTCCAGTGGAAATACAGGTGTGTGTGTGACATGATACTTGAACCTTCTATAATTTTTGGTAGCTATATAACTTTGTAAATTAGGTGGTGAGGGTAAAGTAGTTGCGGACAGCCTGAAGTTAAAAACAATTCTTATTTTGTGTAATATACAGAAATAATTGTCGCTAACACCATTTTGATGTATGACCCACTAGCTTTAACCCCCCCCCCACCCCCCCCCTGTGTGCAAAGATATGCCGAAATCTGTTCTCTAAAGTATTATATTTTTTCAACTATATTTTTGTTGATATTTAATTAGGATTACGCTAACTGCAACGTCTCGAAGGTGACCATTATGAGCCTAAGTACCGAAATAAATATTATGTTATTAAGAACACACCATCCCAATCTTGGAATGCCAAAAATATGTGGCATAAGAACCAGTAAAAACCTACAAAAAGATCCAAAACTAGGCAACAGTGTATTTACAAGTCGTTGTGAACCCTTCACTCTGTTGTTTTCACTGTGGATTCCTCCATTATATCCATACAGGAAAAATGTAGCCAACAAAGATTATTTACTCAGGGCTACTAGCCTGCTCGGTTGAATTGCATCCTTGCATCAACAATTTCCAATGAATTTTTTGTGCCTGTTATCAGATAACTTCACTTCATGCTCTTTCAAAGACTTCACAAACAAACCTACAAACTGAAACTCATGATTTGCTGCTCCATTCAATGTAAGCATGATTGAACAAAAATAGTTGTAATATTTTCAAGCTTAAAAATATAGGGCTATGCAGAAAGCAAGTTGTCCTTGTCTGGGGTGGGAGGAATGTCAGAAGAAAGATTTGGTGCTGTGGTGAGATTGTTGGTAGTAGTCGTAGTATTATGTTCAAACTAGCTGGACAACATTTATCACGAAATCAGTTTTAGCAGACACACCAATCATAGCCCCCTGAAGTGATTTTGAACTATAATTCATGTGGCCAAATTTACCTTTTTAAGAACCCAATGGAGATGTTAAAAGAAACACATTCACATCTTTTAAATTTATTAGATCAGATTGTATCCCAACAGATACCTGAAGGACAGAAATATTGTGAGACACCAATATCTAATGCTAAGGTTAAATAGAAATGCAATAATGTATATACAATATATAATATATAAATTATATATACATATATACTATATATATATATATCACATTATATATATATACAAATATATGTATTATATTATAATTATTTGGGGAAGGTTACGGATGGAAGTTCGTCAGAATGATGCATACCTGTCTGTCTGACACATTGGCCTCTGGATATTTAGGTTCATCCCTAACTAAAACTCCAATCAGTGTGGCTTGCAACCTCATTGTGGAGGGTTTGCGCCCACCCGTTTACTACTCAGATCTGGTTAAAAACCTAGCCTAATCGGATTCCAGGCCTAGTGGTTGGTTGGGCTAGGACCCTTCACTTTGAAAATCAGTGCTACGCAAAGTGACACTACATAGACAATTTATCGGTCCGGACCTCCTTTTAAGGATCTCGACCATCACGTTTCAACGGAGCATGCCTACGACATACGTGTACCCAGAAGACTGACAGCTGAAGCATTACCTAGACCAAAGTGGCTTTGAATTAAGCCACCTGGAATTTTTGACCCCTGAATGCACGCTGCATCGAAGACCTACTTTCTCAGAACTTGTATAGTAAAAGTGGCGATTGCAAGTCTCACAGAATCCACGTCTTACTGGAAGTGGAGAAGAGCGAATAGGTGATGAATCATCATCATTCGTCTGGTCTGGAGGAGATGAGAAGAAATGGTTGTTGCCTCTGCGCTAAATGGCCTAGCAAAAAAGGTAACTTACTCTTGCACGAAGCTGTATCGGACAGATAATGAAGGTGCCCGACTTTGTTGACAGCATGGCAAGAATGACAATTTTGCGTATGCTAATCCCCGGACCAACGATTCCGACGACGAAACCAGGAAGAAGTTCTACCTCGGCTCTGTCCAGATGTCTGTCAACCAGTATTTCCTCCCCCCGATTGTCCACTGGTCTTCTCGGTGACGTCACTGCTACAGTGCGAGATGATATGGGTGTTTTTGGCGTTGGTCACAATATGCCCATGTATCCCCCGACCCACTGTGAACGATAACGGCCTTTGGCCTACATCGAACTGTGCTTGATCCCATGAAACTTGTGCAGCGCAAACACTACTTTCACATAAGACTATCCACCAGTACAACTGTTAAGTAGCGGCGGTCGCACAAAGAAGATGATTGACTGCGTGATTATTTCTAAACGCTGGAGATCATTGCTATGAAGAACTGCAGAGACTTACAGATTCAGCAGAGCTCAGAAATGCCGATCAACAGGCTTGTGTGTGAATGTCTCAGACTTCACCTCCATGCACAGCGATCCGGAAAGAAAACGCAGTAGCAACGTGTAATATTATTGGGAAACTAAAGGAGCCAGATACTCGCCTAGAAGTAATTGTTTGAGATATCAATTGCTTTGTGAGCTCCTTGTGCACACTCATACAGCAGGCGAAGACTCCTGGGAAGTAATTTTAGATGCGGCAGAACATCGAAAGCGCACACACTGCTGGTGCTTTGACAAGCGAAGTTTCCCGAAGAAATCAGGCTAACTGAAGCGAAACACGGCAGGTCATAGAGCAATAGGCGGAGGGCAAGACTTCTTGGGGGGGACCCCCCCAAAAAAAAAATGTCCACCTATCGAAGGCTGATGGAGTGCAGAATCAGAACTTATTCACTGTAGACCAAACTCAGTTTTTTGTTGCAAGGAAAGCCCTGATGAAATCGAACTAGCAGCAAAACAAAAGAAAGACATTGGTAGCCTGTTCAAGCAACCATACCGCGATCTCACACGAAAAATAAAAACACAGCATTGGGACCCTCCTATCCAGGTATGGGACAACACTTCTCTCCTGAGAGGGTTCTTAGTCTTGAGCGGTGGAAAGACACTTCTGCTCGCCATCCTGAACAACACCTCATACCGTCCTATGCCTCCTCCTGATAGTCCCAAGCCAACCTGACACGTCCAAGAATCCGGAAAACAGATGCTCCTTCAGACGAGGCCTTTCAGCCGCCTCAAAAGTGGAATGCAGTAAAAAGAGCTCAAGAACATCAAAGCTGTGCCAGGTATCTGTGGCCTGACTTTCGGACTGCTAAAACAAAATAATGCAGTGTCCTTTTGTGCTTCTTATTTCTCCACAACCCTGGTTACTCTACAATCTGGGCAAACCAAGATAATTCCGCAATTTGGCGAAGGGTGTCATTATCCTTTATGGAAGAGTAGAAAGGTTCTAGAAGCGCTGCTCAACTACCGGTGGAATAACCCTACTGTCTGTTCCTAGGGAAACCTTTTTCTCAATGGGTCCTACTTAGATCGATGTCGAAATATCGTTCGTAAAATCCGGACGACCGAGCAAGCCGGTTTCATGTCGGACCGTGTTCATCATCTAGGCAGATTTTTCCGATGCCGACAATCTAAGAAAAAGCGCGAGTTTCCACTAAAAAGCTTTTTTTTACCTTCGTCGACTTCCGTGCTGGCGTTCGACTCAAGATGGACCGAGAAGCTCTTTGGCGTGATTCTTAGAAATTCGACAGGCCTCCCTGAGAAATCTGCAGCTCTTCAAGCTCTACCACCATGGACGGAGAGCTTGTGTTCTAGGAAACGCCGGCTGCAAGCCCGTTCTTCCCAATCACGACAGGAGTGCGCCAATGATGTGTCAGTGGTCCCCAGAGCTCGTTAATGTCAACATAGACTGCGTTATGACAAGGACTAACTTCGCTTCTCCAGCTTTGGAACTAAGTTTGAGATCGTGTCATTACAGATGCCTATTTTGCCGAGACTTGGCCATTTCTGGCGCATCCATGGAGCAGTTGCTGGTAGATCTCTTCGAATCATACGAAAGAGCTTGCAAAAGTAGGACTGTCAGATAAACTGGACTAAACGAAAATTGGTG
The DNA here is from genome assembly GCA_027921565.1 of Artemia sinica. Lineage (NCBI taxonomy): Eukaryota > Metazoa > Arthropoda > Branchiopoda > Anostraca > Artemiidae > Artemia > Artemia sinica. Next base: position 63,814 of record JAPEVW010000600.1, on the reverse strand, counting down.
GCCATAGACCATCCATCTCTCCTGCTGCCAATCCTTTCGTTAGCCCTGGAGAGCACCACTAGCACTCGAAGTTGTCCAAAGGTTCACCTACCTGGGCTCCATAAGTTTTCTTCAGATGGCTCGCTTCTTTCGGAGCTACTAGCGAGAATATCCAAAGCGTCCTTCTGCCATGGGCAGACCTGAACGTCACCTCTGTCGAAAACGAACTCCAGTCCGCACAACGAAGCTAGCGGATTTTCAACGCCCTCGTCGGCTCTGTGGATTCTACTATTGAGCTGAGACGTGGCCAAGCTTCAAGCCGCAACCCTCAAGGCATTGAATGTCTTTCCAGTCGAATGAGACCTGACGTAGGATCGAAGGTCTACGATGGTTCGACTTTCTGTCGCAATGAGAACGGCTGCTTGGCAGCGCACCAAGCATTCTTTGTTTTACGATCCAAGCAGCCGAGCGAACACTACACTCTAGTTCTGGACACCTACTTTGACATGCATCCCCACATACCTGCTGAAAACGATCCATCGACTTCGACCCTGTCAAAGCACGTTTGAAGCGAACCTCGCGGCCACCGTGAGAACGATGGTCTGACAGCCTGTACGAGTTCCTGACGATGGCAAATATCAGGTTGATGCATGTGCAAAGCGGCTTGCCATGGAGCGATATCTATATAGTATATATATATATATATATATATATATCTTATATATAATCTATATATGATACAATATATATATATATATATATATATATAATAGTATATATAATTCTATGTTTTTATTTATATCTATAATCATATATAGTATAATACTATAATATATATATGTTTAGTTATCTGTTTCATAATGCGGGATTTGCAATTTGCTTAAAAATTTAATACTAGGAATTGGAAGTTAAAAAAACAATTCTAATCAGGAGCCCTGCACACTAGTCAATCCCCAGCCCGATTCTCACCCCGTCTTTCCATCAGAAGTTAAACAATCCCTCCCAGTTTAGAAAATATTTGTACATAAGGATTTATTAACGTCGAGATATCAAGAAGTTTTGCATTTGCTAAGGTAGATTATTCACGTAGATTTGAATGTGAAATAAGTTATTATACACCATTCTTGAGGTTTTTATGTAGCACAAACAATGTGGAAAATATAATTTGTAGATCTACAACCCAACAGAAAACTGATCTGGATGATTATTATCAATACGTGTGCTTGTTATAGGGCCCTTAAAAATCCTTTTTTTTTTTAATTTCTTACTATCCATCTCGACCATTTTTAAAAACATGAAAAATGGAAAATGCTGTATAAATCTGCAGAAAGGTCCATTGTAATAATCCCTTTGACTTTGCAAGGAACTAGATTAGATGAGTACCTCAACGCTTGCCTTTCTAATATCTGAAGATTTTTACTATACTAGAGTTCATTTCATAATTATTTTACCATTTTTGGAATTTTCTACATAGGCCTTGTGTTTATTCCTCCCACTCATTGGAGGGGTAAACAGGACCAATTATCATGGTGGCCACTGAAAGATTTTATGTTTTAAAAACAGTGTTGAATTGTGTACTACTTCTCTTGCTTTATAGTTTTCCTTCATAGACAAGCTTCCAGTATAATTGCCCCCATGCGCTCCCTCTAATTTATGTCTGATTTACCATTAAGATTATACTACATAATATTTGTGTATATTATCTACATATCTTTATTTTTTTTGCCTATTTTGTATTCAAAAGTTGTTTCCTAATGCCTATAAAATAAAATACAAAGACAATAAAAAAAAATCCAACATAATTAACAGCAAATTTTTTACTTAAGCTAGGGGTTTTATATCTGACGTCATTGTTTGGGGGGGGGGGGCTAGGCAGTTGAAACCGCAGTGACTACTGTATTCATAGGATCATTGATAATCCTTTAAGTTTGGGTTTAAGTCCCTTTTTTTGTGTTGATATATTTAGGTTTTGCAAACATACAGTCTCTAATTTCGTAGATTTAAGCCATTTAAGAATTTTTTTAGTATAAGTGAAGTAATTCCTAAAGTCTTAAATATTTTCTACATTGTGAGTAAGCAAATGTGTTAGGTCTTTAAGTACTAGGCATTGTTCTTGTTTCTACTCAATAGCTATACAAAAAATGACAAAAAACAGTCAAGGACAAAGTTTTGAGAATAGATTTGGCTATCTGTTGTATTGTCTTGGTTGTAATCAATAGTGTTTAATTTTGTCTAAACCGGGGCAGGGGGAGTACAGGAAAATAGTTTGGTGCCAGTATTTCCTAAGTTAATCTAAGGTGAATGATTGATTCAAAAATCAAAAACAACTACATATAGTCCAGCAAAGTTATACTGACAGAAAACTAACTCCTGTTTCTGTGGATGCTTGATTATGTATGCCTATCTTAGTGTTTTGACAAGATTTTTTGAACATGCTGAATAGTTATAGCAGGAGGGGGGGGGGGTTGTCAAACTGGGATCTGGCAGGCAGTTGCATTCCTGCTAACCATATGAACACAGACTCGATATGCGTTGGATTTATCATTATATCTAAAAAATCGACCTGAAAAGCTGAAAATTCATGAACGGTGTTCAGATTTTGAAGCACGTGGTACAAAGCGATTGTTTTATCTTTTGTATACACTGAATTTTAACAATCTTTCATGAATTGACATAGATCTATTTCTAAAAACAGTCCTTTAAACAAATTGCTCTCTTGGATGGGAAGGGAATGGAAATGGATGCTATCCTCCACACAATTTGAGATATTCAGATCCATTCCTGAAAGTTTCCTTGACCTAGCTTGACTAATTTGCACTTAACCTATTTTGTTAAAGAAGTGGCCTACCACTTTCTTGGCCCTTTCTCAATTTCCTACCAGGTGGATGGAATTATCCGAAAATGTTGCTAGGATTATTTCCTGTACTGTGGCGTTGTCAATCTCAACCAATCACTCCTTCATGAGACAAAGAGAGAGGAATTTGTGTGTTATTATTCATTGTTTATATTTTCCAAGAGTATATGTGTTCACAGCTCGTTCCACTGGCAATATAAATTTTATCGTTTGTAGTATCCCTGTTAACAAAAATGATGATGTCCCATTCAAATTTTTGGAAAATAATCAACAGACAAAGCTGTACAGAATATCAATTGGCACACCAGGACAAAGTCTAGAATGACAGTCTGTCATTTCCGAAAGTAGTTTTCCAATTCCTACTTTAAAAGTCTCTAAATATAAATATAAATGGAAAATGAAATGGGATTTTTTTTATTTGACTGTAAGATATAAATAAAGACCCTGGGTAAGTCTTCCTTGTTGGTGGGAAAAACCTTGAACAGCCCCCTCATCTAGAATGTTTCTGTTTAATTCTAGGCCGATTCTTTGAATTTGTAAATAAAATTACCATAACACGAAATGATTGAAATAAAAAAATCAAGTTTTTGTTGATTATAAGTTCTATCTGCTTGAGAAGTATCACCAAAAATTATGAAAAATACAAAACTAACTATTTAATTGTTTGTTTGTAACAGAGTAAATTATCCTTCAAGGAGTTCATATACATGAGTACACATCCTCAAGAATCAAAGACGCATGAACCATTTGCCACAAAATTCTTATTGTCTATAAATAGTTCAGCTTTATTTGTTTTGTTCTGATAGTCCTAGCTTAACTACTAGTAGGTCAAAAGTATATGGAGTTGATTACACGAGTTTTTGAAACTTAGAGATTATAGTACTGAAAGAGTGTGGGTAACTTTTCCTCATTTATTCTTTTTTGGCTTGTTTTATGAGTCTGAGTTACTAAAGAAGCCAGGCTGTTCCAGGATTTTGTTTTGGAGGGGTTTGGCAAATTTATAGCCTTTTTTCACAAATATTCTTATATCTACCCAATTTATTTTACAAAATATAAATGTAATTTATGAACACTTTTCCTTCTGATAGTTCTCACTTGCTTCTCTCTGTAGCATCCTGGGAAAAAACAATCACAATTTCTTTCTTCTTTATTTTTTGCTCTAAAGACTCCCTACTTTTTTGTGTAATCTATTTTCATCATAATTCCACTATCATTATTCTCACATTACTACCTAGCTGATCTCCTTTACTCGCATTTCTAGCTATTCTACCTTTCCGATTTCTCACAAGCTACAGGTTTTTTTTTTCTCCTATTATATTTTTCCTACCATTTCCCTAAAAGAAATGTTTTTTGAACATTTCCTCATTCCCATGATTTTACCAATACAACATTTTCAATCGTTCACTTTCTAGCTACTCCTGGTTGCAAAAGGATTTGTTCCCCGTGCTTCACATATAGGCATTACCTATCATTAAAGATACAAATTTTGCAATACTATTCATACATTTGTAAAACTTTTAAACACACTCTTGACTACATTTACTCAACAAATCCATTTTTTTTTTATATGAAATTTGTATATGATGCTAATTGCAGTTTTAGGCAGGGTATACAACAGGATCCAGGTGAAAAAATAATAAATATAGGCGTAAGTAAGAATTATGAATAACTATTATAAATACCTCTGAGGATGATAGGCTCACTGGTTATCCACCTATAACACGAAAGTGCTTTTTAGCACACTATAATCGATTATGTTTAGCACTATTTAAGCACATTACAGTCAGTTTTTTTACTATAGCAATCGAAAATCGCTGTGTAGCTGCACATTTGTGCAATTGTGGCATTTTCGGAACTTCACCAATGGTGTCAACCTGAATAGGCTGTGGTATAAAAGGGTCTAGCTGGTCCTGTTATTGTGAGATGGTTTTGGGATGTCTGATCTTCATAAGTTACTTTCTCGGTCGCCTATCCCCGACGGGGAAATCCGCTTGTTGTGGTATTAAGGATTGGACATTATCATGAGTTTTTCCTTTGCCAAAATACTGTGACTGGTAATTGTGGCTGCAACCTTGCAGGTTACCTTGAGTGGTGCCCTTTAGGAAATTCATTGCTAGTAAATTATACAGCAGTTTCACTGATTCTGACAAATGGATGACCTCTTCTGTATTTTTGTTGTTTTTGTGTGGGGTTGGCTTTATTTGGCTGAAAACTTCCTCCTAGCTAGTTAATCTGTTATGGCTGCCCTCCCTGTGTAACATAATATTTGTAGCACATGAATATATAATGAGTCGGAGGTAATTTTTATAAAAGGTTTTATATCTGTCCTGTGCAGGATTTTGACTCTTGTCGATAGAATATACATTGCCAATTGTGGAAAACCATGTTGTGACCCATAGATGGGCCAGGATTTCCACAAACTCGTCATTCAATTGGGTCCCAGGGACTTATTAATGTCCAGCTTACACCTTTTTTTAGACTTGAGAAGGACGTTTCTGCTTAGAATTATATGTTAAACGTACTGCCTTTTATGCAAACAATATAAACGAGTCTGTTTATCACTGTCTAATAGGTGCCTTATCCCCATGTTGAACGTTTAGTTGTTCATCATAGAAACAATGGCAGTGTGGTTCTTATGAAAAAAATACCTAAATGAAGTATTACGTCCCAAAAACACGTCGTGTGTATATATGTATAGATGTGACACCATGATCATATTATAAACTATAAATTCAAAAACATTTCTTTTGCAATTAGAAGAAGAACAAAATGTTGCTCCCTTCATTAGAAATTCAACTTTACATTTAGGCAATACATAGAAAAACTCTGCACTCAAGAACGTTGGAAGACCCGAGTTTTTTTTAACTTTCAGGACAAATCTAGGGAATGACCTGAAAGTTATTATTTTGTTTTGTATAAATATATTAAGTTTTAATTTTATAATAGTTTCTTCTTTTTCTGCTGATGACAGCTAACCTTTAATTGATTATTAAAAATGCGACAAAGAAAAACATGGATTTTTCAACTTAAAGTAAAGAATCAACATTAAAACTTACAAACAATACAAAATAATTATTTAGTTAGAAACGACTTGCCTGCTCCTCAACATCTTGCCTCTTTATGGCTAATATTTTTTTTCTTTACTTTTAAAATAAAAGTAGAGTGTAACAAGAGTCAAACTTATAGTGATAAATCTCGCAGTTATGTACTATCTTTATCATATTTCCACAGTTTTATGAGATTATCTAGCAGTGTAAAGCAGGGAAGCTTTTATTTAATCTTAGTGTTTTTGGTGCCAGCCCCAGAAAGAACGAAATTGGAATTTTTCACTCGCGCCTCTATATATTGTGCCAACCTGAAGGCACTTTTTTTTCAATTTTGCCAACCCTCAGAGCTGATGAAATCTTGATATATTTATTGTGCTTAAAAATAACTACTATACGATGAAATACTAAACATATGCTCTGATTATGACCTCTATCAAGATCTAGCTTGGAGCTCTGTATATTTTTATTTATGTTTTGTTTATGCTTGTATGTATTTGTTTGATTATTCATTTTATTTGTCAGGGGGATCGACGTCAATGCTTGTACCAGGCCATGACACGACGGAGGCCATTCACTTCCACGAGGTTCGAAGTATATACAAATAGGAAATTGAACCCTTTTGTTTCAATGGCTGGATCGAATAAGTATCTTCAAAACGTTTCAAATCGACTAAAAGTAGTAAAACATCTTATTCTGTATATAGTAAGTCAATATGGGTTTGGATCCGTCAAACAAAATTGCGACGAATGATTTTTTACCACCTCTTGTAGAAAAAAAAACTGTACAACATATGCCAAGTTGAGAAACCTATGCGGTATGCAAAATTAGTGTTTTTTAGGCGTTTTGTGCGTTTTATTTTTCGTTTTTTTTAACCTAATTTCTTTTCCTCAAGGCTAGAGTTTAACATTCATGAAACACGTTTCTGATGTATGTTTTATGGGCTGAACTTCGAAATATTAATCTAAAATTTAAGATACGGTGAACCAAAAGTGTTATTCTACATTTCATCACCATGATCACCGAAGTTCGCGTGATTCTATATAACATAGTCGTTTGAACCACATTCTCTTGAGGTGAGTTTGGCGATGACTCGAATATCACATCAGGATCAAGTTAATGTGTCAACCGACAGTTGTTTTCACATTCATCACCAAAAGGTTTTTCAATAATCAATCATCTCTTAATGTAATTAACTGCCATAAATCACAGGTAACAAAAATCCATGGGTAAATGCAGGCAACTTTTCACAAATGATTGCGCACATTTATCACTGGCATTGTAGTTTGAAACTTCGTCGTCGAGATCGTCGATGAATCTTCTGACATTTGGAAATTATCACGTTCTGCTCCGACAAGTTTTTTGCACACGAGAGTGCAAGACATGCCGTTTATCTGACACAATGCACCGTGAGCAGAGGTGGAGTTTGTAACGGCAGAACACTTAACAACAATCTAATAAGTTGGGATGTCTGGGTTAGATCCGTCTATACACAGGTATAATTACATTTCGGTCCGTACCGCCCCATCTATTGAGGGTCCAATTCTAGATTCGGTCGTCAGTTCCAGGCTGTACCTGAAAGTAAACTCTATAATCTGTATCAAATGCGCCGAGTTGGATGTGGAGGTAGCTGCTCTGGTGAAAAAACAAAAGTCGTTGCTGTGACGAGCTTTCTTTCGACTAAGAGCTGCTTTCGAAGCTCGTTTCAGATTATACCCCCCTTACCTTCCACCATATTTTCGTAAGAGTATGCGTCTTCTTCGATGCTTCCATTGAATTTCGATTTTTGTGTTGCTGACCTTCTTCATAAGACCTTGGCAGATGCTCGAAAACTTTCGTCTTCTATCACTTTTTTCCAAGGTAAGACCTTTTCCGATGTTCAGTGGACACGTGATAGAATCACACCCAAGGAAATGCATGGGCTCTAGAGGATCAGACCACATACTTCTTGGCCTAGTCTTTTTTTTTCATTTCATGAACATCCCATCACCTTTGCTGTTTTATTTTTCTTTGGCTCTGGTGCAAATGTACACCTTTCGTTTAGTGAGACATCACAGTGGTAGTCAGAGAATTGATCCAAAAGATCTGTATCTTCTCCAATAACGGCAGTTATTACCTTCTGTTTAGCTGATTCGATAGCAGCTTTTACAATAGGCACGTCTGCATCACTGCTGGGGCTTGGACTAAGACTACAAAATATAGCCTTTTTTGCCGAGATGAACTGCAAGCGACACAAGAATCTTGACTTGTTTTTCTTGTTCCCTGAAAAATTCTTCTTTCTTAACTTTCACGCGTCATTCGTGAAGAAGCCACTAGCGACCATCGTTCGATTACATACGAATGGGCCATATCTTTGATGGAAGATCCACTATCAATACCCCATCGAAAACTACAGTTGCGCCGAGAAGAGGTTACTTCCGCTAATATATACATAGATTAGCTCATGTATGAATACCCGCATACGTTTTATTTTTTAATCCATGGACTGGGGTCAATATAGATCCGACCGTCACGTACGTAGTGTGTCCGTCGTATCAGTAACACACACGGAATTTCTTCGGTTTGCATGCAAGTGCAATGGTCTTGGCGATTTCGGCCTTGTTCGGCGCTCTCGGCATAATGAGGCAGTCACACTAGCAGTGGGTTTACGAACAAGTTTCATACGAAGCACTCTGCTTACATGAATCGTGTCCTATATTGCTAACGCAATGAGGTTGGCAATAGCAAGCTGGATCCATAGCTTGCAATCTCCTCCAGCTGTTTGCTTTTGTTTTTATCTGTACTGCTGTTTTCCTTTCTTCGGAGATACAAAAATTCTTCGCCACTTTTCCAGTCATAGCATCAAGGATTTTTTTAAGCCCGACAGACCTTCCACAGATCAACGTTTTCAGATTCCTATGCATCACGACCGGTAGTCAATGCTTGTCTAAGTCTGGTATCCCCTTTCCGAATTGGGAGCCATTTTTCAAAGTATCATGACCATCACCTGCGTATCCTTGAGTCTCGTTCTGTCTGGGGCCTGCCGTTCTCCTGTTCTGCTCGCTTTTTACCATAGAGAATTTGCGTCAGTATCTCCATTAGGAGTTACAGCAGAGCGAGGTTGTGGCGTGCTAAACCCACAGCGACCTCTTGGTTTCGGTCATGCCCTTACCCCTAGTTCAGTCCGCCTGCTGTTTTTCACGATCGTATACGGCTCTTGTTCACAATAACAGAGATCCGTACGACAAAAGTCCAGCCCCATACGTCAGATCGTCTGACGACGTTGCGATTCTTGTTGTAATGAACTATGAACAGTAGTGATGGGTTTCATTTTCAAGCTTCTCACCCTTCTGAATGTGTATATTCGGCACGATTTGGACATCGTTGTTGTGACCACAGGCCGCAAAACAAGGTACATTTCAGACACAGACTCAAGTTGTAAGTTCCCAAAGCCCCATCCGCTCAGCATTTGATGAAAGAACGAAGTATCCCAACCTATTCATAAGCGGAAACCCACAGCTTTGAACATCCGTGCCTCAGACGATCAAGTTTCTTCTGGTCGACGAAACCTTTGAATCCGCTTGAGTGCAGGAGTTTTCTTCTCCTCCGTCATTGTTGCCATCTCCATTCATTAGCTGCTGTATAGTGTTTTAAGGTCTGCACTTCTTTGAGTGCCATAACTTTGTTTCAGGTTCTGAACAGGATCATCGTCAAATCAACTCGGAGACAGCACAGGCATGTAGAGCACTATCATCCTAGCAAGAGACCATCGACAGCTCGTGACATAAGCCTTCCACTTTAGGAGATGGGGAACAGTGTTTTGAGGTGCATCGCAAGTTCCAGGACTTCTGCGGAGACTGGATCCTTCCTTGTGTACGCGTAATGCAGCAAATAAAGCTCATGGTTGTGTGAAACTCCACCGAGTTTCATAACTACTTGCTGAGAGCTCACTTCCTGGTTCAGAAGCCTCAACACATTTTCGATATAGGATTTCCACCATCAATGGCTATGATCGAAGGTCACGACCTTGGGACGATCCATGGCGTTTAGCTTGGTGCGAATTTTCTTGTTTGGTGAGTGATGTGAAACACTAACGGTGGACATAAATTGAATCTGATGTGATATCCGAATTCGGCACACAAAACATATTCGAAACATGTCTCCCATGAAGTAAATGCTAAGCTCTAGGATAACGGAAAATTTTTCCTCTAAAACAACAAAAACAACGGAAAACGCTAAATAACACTTATTTTGGCAACCCCGACTGGGTATTCTTCAACTTTTGATAGTTGTACTGGTTTTTTTTTCTCATACACGAATGTGTAAAAATTCATTTATGCTTTGCAATTTTGTTTGCGGTCCTGATCCTATTATGATGCTAGATTGACTGTAACTAATATTTCTAATGTAGCAATACCAAAATTTAATTGTGATTATTTTTTTGTGAAATTTGCGATTTGTACCCACTGAACCCGATATGCCTTTTGTATGTAAAATCAAGTTTTTTTCGCAGCTGCAGTGGCTCTGAAGCGGCTAATAGAGTTCCAGCTTTTTCCCATTCCCTTTTTTTTATCTTGGAATTTGTCGAAAAACTAAACTTCTGGTTACAAGATTTCTAACATAAAGATATATCTGCTGACTGCGGCAGAGGACGGGAAAATTTCCTGGGACAGATTTGAAGGACCTCTTAGGAGAACCTAAAAACATATGGGCACAAAAATGAAAACGTCTCATAGCTCTATCGACAATTGCAATGGACTTAGTAAAGTAGTGACATCATAGCATTGTTTAAAATTCTAAGTGCTCACTTTAATCAAAATGGTTGAAACCTTAATAGATATCCATTCTGGGGTTGGTGTTATACGCAACCTTGGGCAAAAGTTCCTAAATTATATAAAATTTTTTCTCCTCGAAACAGGAGCTTCACATTTATATTAATCTGTGGCAAAGTAAAATTATTAGCTACCTTTTTTACAAAATGTGTAGCGTTGGCAAAGACTTTTTTGCCTGCGGTTATTGACACATGTCTCGAAGTGCGTCGGCCCCAAGCCTCTCCTCGTCTAAAATTGAAGACCTACACGGAGTGAACCTCTTTTGTATCTCATGATTTTAAATCGACTAAAAACGGGGAACATGACTTTCATATGGTTATTTATAGCAGAAAGTTTAATTGAGAAGAGTCTCTTGCTCAAAATAAGATCTTCAACAATTAAAAGTAATTAGTTTTTAGCAACGGTGTATATTATCGATCGTCCGACATACCCGACTCATACGACTTGGGAAAACCCTTATAAAAATTAACTAAATATTTCTGTTAAGACCAGTTAAGACGAGATCTATGGCTTCCATTTTTTGTTCCCTTTTCTAACACCATGACATATAGGCGATTGGTACTAATCTAGTTGTATAAGAGGGGAAATCTTTGCCCCTCCCCCACCCTGCCTCACATATCCTGTTAAATGAAAAAACCGAAATATTTCATTTGCATTTTAGCACTAGAGGATATTCAGTGAGGCATCAGGGTCATGGTGGTTGAGTCGGGATATTGAAATTCTGAGTTGAGTCGGATTCGGTTATTTAACTTAATAACCGACATTCCACAGCCCTGTGAGCAATACTAATTTAGTTTTAGTTTCATCCAAATGTTATCATGATCTGCTGTAGCGATTGACTGGTAAAGATTGACGCGTCCTCCTATCTATTAATTTATATTTTCTTACATCACATTCTTTTAGACTTAATGGCGTGGCAACTGAGTTGGGTTTATTATGTCAATTTTAAGGATCGAGTGTACACTTGTCCCTCTTTTACTCTGAGACCTCCTTTGCCATTCATAATCTTGATCAAAATTTACAAAGATAGTAAATACTGTCAGAGATGTTGAAATGGTAAAAATCAATGTGCCTCTAGTGGGGGGGTGTGGTAGGGGTTGATCCTCTAGTCCGCGAGGGTAGGGACCTCATCTCACTCGCAATGGTTTACTCTTCACAATTTATTTTTTAGAAAATATGGTGGAGGTACGTCTTGTTTTAAACTGGAACACTAATAGGAAATTCGGATCGGATATAACATTTGCCCCTTACCCGCATCCGACTCTTCACCCAAATTGGCCCGTGAAACTTGGTATAAAAACAAGACAGGCTCCAAATTGTTGCCGTCGAGGAGTCCCCAATTCCGTCCGAATGTGTACTCAAATCCCAAACTGTGGAATCTAAGTCATGATTCGTGAAAAACGAATCCAAGTCCAAGGCGCTGAGTCTGGACTTATTGTCCTAAAAATGCCTTAGATCCTGAATTCATATAAAAACGAACTGAAGGCACATTGATTTGGTATACCAAACAAACTAAGCTCCTATTTGTGCAGAAACAAGACAAGCCCCGAATCGTGTCAAACAAAGGACATAATACCAACTCCAGTGTATACAAATCCTAATCAAAGCGCAATTGTCCTCTTCCAGTGATAATTTTTTATGCAGAATAATAGCATCTGGAACTTGTTTTTTTTCACTATGTCGTTTTTTGTCATAAACGACTGTGTATGAAAAAATGACACAGTTAAATACCGTCAAGTTCACAGGGAAACAGCGAGATGTTTGTTATAAATTAAAGACATTTGCGATAGTTGTGTGTAAGTTTTAATATTTCGAAGAAAACCCTTTTTTTAGTACCATTTTTTATTACTGAATTCCCATTCCTTCAAACAATTTTAGAAATTGATGGCAGTTTTTGAAGCAATTACGTTTTTGTTTTATAGATGATTATTGAATTGAATGTAAATTCAAAATTCCATATTTTGCACAAATGTCTGTTTTGGGCCAAACGATCTAGAGACACAAAAAATACTGCCTTAGCTAACGAAGACTAACGAGGCCGAGCCAAACAATTTAGAAACAAGATTAGTTTAATCTTTAAGTTCTGTCACTTTCGTTAGGGTTTAAAATGAAGGGCCCTTTAACTTTATGGTTCTAACTATTGCCAATGTTTTCACCTAAGTTTTGTGAGATCTTTTGGTTTAGGCCAGTGTTGTCGTGTGAATTGAATTCTTTATTTTTGAAGTTTATTGACATTCCTCCTGAATTTAAGCAATAGTGAAGTAAACTCTAACCATTCGTTTTAAAATTTCAAGGTCTTTAGGTCAGTCAATATTTTACATTATGACCACACTGCCGTTTCATTTAGGTTAAACCAATGAAAATTTTAGAAAACGTAAGTATAATATTTTAAACCAAATAACAGTTGACAAAACAATAAAAAAAAAAACAAATTTTAATGATGTAAAATAAAGTCCCATATTTGGCTTCTATCTGGTCCGAAGCCTTATTCGTACAGGCTTCCGTGATGTGAAGTCCGAATATTTAGATTTCGGCGTAGAAACGGTAACAAAAATTCATATAAACAAATTTTCTGATGTTTATTTTCGAGGGGCTATAACTTGACCGTCGCAGTGTATCCCTTCCTTCGTTCCCTCCGGCTGTGCCTCTCCGTGCCTCGGCACACTCCTGAAACAGCGTTTCCTGGAAGCGAAGAACACAGGTTTAGTCTTTGGCTTATGGAAAGCGTACGGCGCTGTTTTTACGACAGCAACAACTTTCTCCTCTTGTAGAGGTTTATCTTTAACTGGTGGTCGTGTTTATTTAGTGCGTTTAGACATTTGGGATCCGGTCCTAAAAGTGGACATTATGCTTTGAACTGAGATTTTAATTGCCACAAACCTTCTATCTCACTAGAGACATAAATCTGCATTCCCTAGTGCTGTCTCATTCGTCGATTCAAAAAACGCTTGGGCTCAGAAACTTCTTTTCAACTCTACCGACATGCATAGCCACACCGTGTATGAAGGACTTTTTTAGGAAGTATGCGGTCCAAACCAGAGCATTACAGTATCTTGTAATAAACTTTCGGTTCCTCACGCACTTCGACAATCGAATTCGTCGATATGAAAGGATACTGATTTTTGAGCCAAATACTTCTAATGAACAGTTTTGTACCTATGCCCAAGGCCAAGCAGAGTTTTAGAATCCATGGTGTTTTGTTGTCTGTCAGTTCCGAATTTTATACATTTGCCGGGGACGATATATACAAAGCTCGAGTTAGGCCGAAGCTCGTATTTGAAAGCCAAGACGGTGATACATGAATAGCCTTGATACCGTAACGACGTACTTTCTGCTTTCGTCACAAATACGAATGTTCGTCTTTCTGTACTTCACGACGTGAATCAGAACGATGACTCAGAGGGAAATACTCTGTCCGAATAAGCAGTGAAAGGCTTTCCGTTGACTGACCACTGAATCGTGCTCGGCACAGTGACGGCATCTTTGAAGATTTACCATTGATTGCTCACTGTGTGAATCACCAAGTTGATAAAATTGGTTAAGTGAGCCTGTGACGAACGTTAGAGTTCTAGGGTTTTGTCTGTGTCAGAACTTCTGACGTGCTCCTAACACAATACAAAAAAAATCCACGCTGTTTGTTGCTTCTGAGGGAATCAGCTCTGAGAAGCTGAGTAGTGACCGATTGCAAACGGGTGATGGTCCGGCCGACGAAAGTAGGACTACGTGAGTCTCCACAAAACAATGCTAGAGATATCGGTGTGAAATCGGAATTTTCGTATTGGTGAATGTGCGTTACAGACCCGGTTTGCAGGGAAAAAGAAGTATTAGTTGGGCGGGTTCAGACAGTGTTGGCTAACTTGTCTGGGCGACAGATTCCACTCTGTTGAACACAGAATATGGCGACTGCCGATCCCATGACGACATAAGAAATTCTGTGCGCAGTGGTTTCCGGCTGAAATCTGATCTCCATTAACTGCGCATTGGTAGTCCAGGTTACTGTTACTCTAGCCTGTATCAATGCATTCAGCAGAACCGTTTCTATGGAAATCGCACCACAACATTGTCCTTTGGCATGTGACTCAGACGTCCTTCACACAGCTGAATTTCATTTTCCAGAAGGAAAGGTTCACACTTTTTCGAGTCTCGTGCAATCGCTCATCATGATTAAAAATGGCACCTAAACCCAACGCTTGTGACCTCAATTACCATAACCAAAACCACCATCGCTATGTTTCTGTGTGTCAAGAAGAAGAATTTTGTTTAACACATTTTCAGAGGTATTTGTTCTATTTTTTTTCCTCGCCCTCCTCCTCTCCACTCGGTGATATTTATACAAAAACATAGAATCTTACATACTTATACATTATCATACATCACATAAACTATAAAAAAAAAAACATTATTATATACCATTTCAATGTAATTATTGGACATGAAGGGCTACACTAACCATTTAACTTTTCTTGCCAAATAATCTATCGCTCCCTGCCGTTTCCACAGAGTATCCTTCCCCCCTCTAGGAGACGCTTTTCCACCCCCGTGGCCATTTTTACTTGCATTTCTTAAAATATCGTATCCTTCTATTTTTTTCCTTTTTTTTTCAGCCCATTTTTAACGACCCCTTAATTAACAAATAAACCAAAATCAACCAACACCCATCCGCAAAAGAACCACCAATAACCTAAAATATCCGACGTGCATAGGGCACAGAACTGAACAGAATCTTATGAACCCATGTCTTCCTACGGACGAGGAGGCCACCCTACTGGCTGTGCTTGTCCTTCCAGCTCAAGTGGTGTGCCCACTCGTCCACCATTCCGCTTGAGTTACTTGATATATTTTTATGATGTCGAATGCATTCCGAGATCTAGGGCAGCGAAGCATGATAACCATCGAAAACTTGTTATGCTCAGTAGAAGTACTTAGATTGTTTATACTTGTGCTGAAACCGAAGCTTAGTTTGATTTACTGAAGCTCATTTGTCCAGTTGTTCTTAGGGTTGTGCATTTGAGCTGGATTATCGAGATGATCACGATGAATAAACGTACCATAAATATCTGAGAAACTAGTTATTTTGTTAGTGAAAGAAAAAGGTTTGTTCATCTTAGCGTTTTTACCTTATAAACTCGGTCGTAACTTTATTCTGACTGTGCTTTAACAGTTTTTCACTCTTCAAATGACCCAAGGCCTGGGTTTATACCAAGAAAGTTGGAATTCTAGACAAATTCGGGAAAAGGGATCTTGTGTTTCCTTCGGAGTCTTGCGTGTCAAAGCGCAGATTCCTTTTTTTATTTAGTACAAATTAGAATCCGGATCCCAGGGTGGTCTTGGCCAGCCACTAACAGAAACAGCAGGCTATGATAAATAAGGGAAAGGGACGTGTGAATGACGGTGATAAAAGGCAACTTTTACAAATCCGCTGCCTCGCGGCCATATTTTAATAGGGCTGCGGAGACGTTACGTCAAATTCTTGGGCGGGAAATTCAAATAACGATGTGAACGTGGATGCGTAGACACGTTTTTTATTTCGTAACTTTGGCGAATTGTTTTTGGCCTAACATATATTGTCGTAGATCCTACTAATCCACCAGAACGTTTTCACGTCGAAATAATACTAGGATATATTGACATCAGTTGTTGTTACACTATAAAATCCACGTTTCACACGTACCAGCTTTGAATTTCGACATCCTTGCTTTTTAACGTCATCACCCGCGCAGTACCCACTCTGTTGTAGTAAACTAAAAACCGTGTATCCGAGATTTTTTGTGAAATATTCGGATTTTTTTGGGAAGAAAAATCGGTAATTTTATTTTGAGCAGTGTGCAAACGCATGCCTGATGTGAATAGAAAAGTGTACACCATCAGTGCCAATCGTAGGTTACCTAGTTTTTGCACATGGATGTCAACAACTTGCAGTCCTCCGTTCTCTTCTTTAGTACTAATCAGTTTGTTTTTCCGTCTTGGGGGTTTCTTTTCCTTGTACCAAATAAACCCGTAAATGAAAGTTTTTCATAGTTTTAAAAGATCGCTTTTTGGAATGTGCTGAAATATTCGACAGATACCGATAACCGGCAAGCCTGTATAATATGTCACATATTGAACCTTTGGAATATTTTATAATTTCCTTCCCTGTCCATTTTAATGCTCCGCGTCCATCGTGCTCATGCCTCCAGTGTCCCTCAAATGCCCATTGGTTACCCCTCGGTTTTTTTTTAAAGTTATTTATTGTTTAAAATTTTACACAATTGACATCAGCATATGACAACAGGTTTTTCTGATATAGGCTGTTGCAAGCAGGGTTTGCCAACGAGGTCTATACGTTCGTACCGTTTTTGCTACTTACCTAATACACACGTACGTTTTTACGTTACGGTCCTAATAAACGTTACATTTTTGTTACGTTTTTGAATTTATGGTACTATTATGTTTACGCTTTTACATAATTGACCAAGTTTACACATTTTTCTGAGTATATCATA
The DNA here is from genome assembly GCA_027921565.1 of Artemia sinica. Taxonomy (NCBI): domain Eukaryota; kingdom Metazoa; phylum Arthropoda; class Branchiopoda; order Anostraca; family Artemiidae; genus Artemia; species Artemia sinica. The sequence goes on along the minus strand of JAPEVW010000600.1, from coordinate 46,644 downwards.
TTTTTTCCCCACTTTGAAAAAATCCGCTATTCCCATTTTAATTACACTTACAAATGAGTATCGAACATTTCTTTCAACATCGGGTCGCATTTAGTTCTTATCACACATCACTCGGCTTATTCGACTGAGAAAATACCCACTCGCATACTTAAGTTTAAGAACTTCTCTCTCATGATGGAGCATTTAAGGTATCATTATGATTAGAGACAAATTTAGTGACACAAAAATTCAGTTAGCTCACAACTTTCATCAGTTTAGGGGTTTGAACTTGAATCTTGTTCCGTATAAGCATTCATACTGAAGTTATATTGAGTAAGTATACAAACTGACCCAGGAAGGAAAATTTTTCATAAAACAGTAAATAATCATAGAAGCGATTTCTTATAATTTCTTTCTAAATATGTGATTATATATGTATTATTCTTTGGGTAACAAATCTAACTCACCCCCCCCCCCCCCCATTGCGTACCTAGGATTTTTTTTTCCGGAAGGGGTTTTACTCAACTCGAGTTTTTTCGTTTGATGGGGGTGTGGGGGTTACACAAAAAAAGACTAAAAAAGTGCATCAAAAATTTGTTTATATCCTTTTTGTATAGGTTTGTATTTTAACGATTCACAACAACAATTTTTTTTTTGTGGGGGTGGGTTCAAATCCCCCTATACTCCCCCCTCTGGGTACGGCCCCTTGTCCTTCCCCTATCTGATTGGTTAGGACAAATATCTCGGTTATCTAGAAATTTAGTTTTTTATATGGGAATTTTGAACAGCTTGTTATTAACACCAATATATGAAACTGTAAAATGAGGCCATTTTTTGGGTTATAAACCAATGCTATATTCCAGCATTGAGGAGGTGGTGGCTTAGTTGAGTCCGAATTTATCGATTTCATGCTAGCCTTTTTCCAAGTATCAATGGTCACTTTTTTTGTATTAATACCCCCCTACCCCATTCTGAGGTCCCCATAATATAACTCTTATAAATACATTTCATCTTGTGTCGAATCTTGTTGTGACATCTCTTCTTGGTATATTCTTCATTTTCTTTTATATTGTAAAGTACAGAATTTGATTGGTTAAGTTTTTTTATATATTTCCTAGGGCTATATCCCTTGACCATCAGGGGTTGGGTGTATTTTCAGAAAAGGGGCCATGAATATTTGGAAATACTATAAAATAAAGAATTTATGTAATACGTGTGTGTTTAGCATGTTTTTTTTTTTTTTCAGAAAAGGTACAACTCACTAAATATTTTGGGCTTTAGAACAAAAAACAACTGACTATGCCCAGTTTTATTAAGAATATAACAGTCTTGTGTATCTGTTAGGTTGGTGGCTTAAAGTTTCTTAAAAAACACTTGATTTCATACAGGGACCTACCGTGTAGGTTGGGGCTGGGGCCCTCAACCTCCTATACAAACGTAAATTTTCTTCGAGATTTCTCTGCACTTCTTATTAGATAAATTTTAATTATATGGTTTTTTTATTATACCCCCTAATGTTTTTTAATTAAATCATTTGCAGTTTTTCGTTTTTATTAACTCACTGATCTTTTTGTTCGCGACCTGGTTCTAGTTATTTCTTTGTTACACTACAATTTTTTCGATTTGTGAGTTTATTATTTTCACTCACAATCCCGAATGTTCAGCATTTCCTTTCCCTTTTATCAGTATGGCACAACGGTAAGAGCACTTCCTGAGACTTTCTTTAAACTAGGGTTTTTAATCTTGGATGAGACGAACGATAGTGGTTTTTTGTAATTGGAAATTAAAAGTTTGAAAATATCCCGAATGTTCAGTTACTTGTCCACGTATTATCAGTATAGCACAACGGTTTAAGAGCACTTCCTGAGACTTTCTTAACTTAGTTTTAATCTGGTATGAGACACGATTATTTTTTTGTATTGGAAAATTAAAATTTGAAAATATTTTTTTTTTCCGAGGAATCTACTAAACATAAGTGAAATTACGTGCAAAAACTTCGACTCGTTTTTTTGACACAAAATTTGATTTGTTTTTTTTACTTAGTTTTCGCTCAAATTCCCATTGACTTATATACGTTTTATGCATTTAAAACCGAGATAAATTTGTGGTGTTTTATGTGTATGTAAAACCATACTTTTTTCACCCATCGTGTTCAGTTATATTCATAATATTCTTGAGAAAAAAACAATTCTCACTTTTTTAGTTCGTTTGAAAATGATTTTTTGTTTTTTTACCTCCGCTAAAAATTCTTTGTACTTGACCTGGACTTGTGAAAACCCATCAAAACAATCCTTACTACATTTTGGGGTTGAAGTGTGTGGTGAGAAAGGTATTCTTCTTTTATTTCTTCTTTCTTTTTGTTGGGAGTTATGATATCAATTAAAAACAGAAAAAAGACGTGGTTTTATGTAAATAATTGCTGTTTCGTATAGGTAACTGAAGACAACGATCACAAATATTTTTTAGTTCGATAAGTAAGAAACAAACAAATTCTGTCACCTGAATTCCTCAATCGTTCATGTTGGAAGTGACGCCATTTAAGGCTGGAGGAAGTGAGACTGAGGGAACCGGCCGAATTCTGACCCGAGTCAGTGGGTGAAGTAATCCGGAATAACTCTTGTAAGGAAAGCAAGAAAGTGGAAACAGTGAACTCCCCACGTTAAGCATGTTTATCCTAATTGTATTTATGCTTGCTTCCCTCTAGAAATATCATATAAGTATAGTTGGTTGCTTATACCTGCAATAAAAAAGTAAGATTGTTAAATAAGTCCCTAAACGATTATCTGGTTGTTTATTTAAATTTTGCTAAATAAAAATGCAATCTTTGCTTGTCGCTGTTTTTTCTTCAGTATCCTATATTACATCCAAATCAAAGACAAACTGAGAACAAACTAGGTACACCTTGCTACCAGACTTGAAGCAAATGCACACTATGCAATAATATAGCCTACGCATGATTTTTTTTATATTTCTCCACAGTTCTTGAGGATATCTTTTTTTTTGAGTGAAAAGGATCAATTTATGGTTTATTCTTAATTTTCTTGCGTTGAAAAACAAAGTGCATTCAAACTTAGCTTAAAAAAAGGCCAATTGCAGACCCGAATCACTCGATTTGTTCATTTCGATAGACTGTTATTTTGATGCTAAAGTAAAAGGTGTCCAATTTATTGATATTTAGAAAGGGTAGGAGGGGTGTTCTTTTCAAATTTTAGTTAATATAGCAAAAAGGCATCTTTTTAAGTCTGGAGGGAGGATTATTTAGTGCGACGGAAGACCACACTGTATCCCTGCCCTTTCCATAATAAACATAAGCAGAACAATTAGGGAATTTTTTATATAAAACAGTTGGGTGAACGGTACATGATTGGATTTTAATGTGAGTTTCCTTTATATTGTTTTTTTTTCTTTCTTTTGTTTTGCTGAGGACGGCCCTTGTATATGGGGTCGAAATATGTCATTTAAAGTTGCGTCCAGTGTCTTATATAAAAATTCTCACTATGTTCTATTTAATTGTTGATGCAAGGGGATTCTGTCTGAGATAATATGCGGGAAAATATATTTTTTAATTAAGACAGGCAACAAAATTCCCTCCCCCCTCCCTTTTAGTACCCGTCTTTGTGATAACAAAATAGGGCACCCATGCTTGAAAAGAATGACCTAGCTCCTGTCAATAGTTACGTAAAATGTACGTTTAATGAGGTTGGACGTTTCGAAAATTTTTTGTTCTGGCGGCAACCCTGGTTGACTAAGTTTGTTTCACACGTTGAGGCGTCGTGCTCATACCTCGCGTGGCAGTTTTCCAGATTTTTTGTTTACAATCATGGTCTCGATCATAATCTAAGTAATCAATAATGCTTTATCTTTGTTACTGTGGCATGTGGTAATTTGAATTATCATTGTAATTTCCTCGCCTAGCCTCCTCGTTCATCATATTCTTATTTCATCAGGGCGTCTCTTGCAAGGGATTGTAGGATAGGCAAGTTGTATTTCTCATAAACACAAGCTGTAGTTTTAAACTATAATCTTTTTCTGTACGCAGAAAACCAGGGTATATTGATCCCATAATCTCTTTTTTTTAAACTGGATTGTGGCAAAAAATCTAAAAAAAAAAAAAACAAAAAACGGGGGGGACCGCGCTTTATCGGGCATCAGCTGCGTGATTAGAAGATACAAATATGACTACATATTTTTGAAATTTCAATCTGCTCTCTTGCATCTACTATTTGGTCCATCCTTTAAGAGTTCTAAATTGTGTGGAAAGTATCAAGCGTCATTTTTTTGCTTCAAATTGAACACGATTGAATAAATTTATTTTTTCACCATAACTAATGATCTTCTGAATAGGCCCTTTGTTAAATTAATTTTTTATAGAATATATGTTGAACAGCTGTGATCTCTGTAAGTGAAATAGATGTAATTATTGTTCTATGAGATTATTTGTATCTATTTTTCTGTTGCTCTGTTGAACAACAATAATAATAAAAGATCCAGAAGATTTTTTTTTACATGGTGCTGGATGAAAAAAAATGAATATTCGGGGATCACTGCCACCCGTTCCTACAGCGTTTCTTATACAGAAGTTAAAGAAGAGACTTTAGAAAACACGGAATTGAAAACATTTTCCTGGATGAAAAGTGAAGGAAACAACGTCTGGAGCCAGCCGAAAAAAAAAACACACTAGGGAAACCTAACAGTTTTAAAGGAATTGAGACAACCAAACAAGCGGAAGTAAACCAGCAAAAAGAGTAAAAAACATAAAAAGAAAAAATAATCCAAATCCAGCAGACATTAAATGTCCAAGCACAAAAATCCTAATTTCAAAAGTCGAACTACTCGCCAATATCTACGATTACAGGAATACGCAATTGTACTCGCACAGTACTAATTAACTCGACTGAATTGGTAAAAATTACTTCATTCCTAGTGTAAATCACGCAATTATGTCACATTCCAGGACAAAAAAGTACGTTCACACGTATGTCAGTGTTACTACAACTGCTTTTTTTGTGTTTTTGCACTAGCTCTTTTGCATATGGTTATGTCTTTCAATTTTGGTTTTGTGTTTCTCGTTCGATGCTTGTTTTTTGTGTTTTTAATATAAATTTTATTTAATAAATTTTAACTTGACATAAGTAAATATTTAATTTGGTTACTAAACCCATACATGCAACACATAAGTGACACACTATGACACACGCCTTGTAGACGAAAAAGTAGAACAAATATACAATATGTTAGATAAATGTTCAATCCCTTTGTGCAAATTGAGATTCAAATTTTGATTGCTTTCAGCTTAGAGTGCTTTTTAAAGAGGATCCAGTCAAAGCAAAGATTTTTTATTTTCCGTTTATCATAGCGAAAGACAAGATTTCGATTCGATGGGGGGTGGAGTGTTTTCTGAAAATTTTGTGCAATTTTAACGAAATCTACGGAACACTGTGTGGAATGATAAAATATCGCATTTCATGGGTGGTCCCCCTAAGAGAATTTTTTTTATTTTTCGGCAAATCTTTTTTGGACCCTTTTTTGAGAATATTACGCTTTATAATTTTCGGAAATTGTTGCCTTTTATCAAAGAAGATAATTATTGTTCCACTTTGGGAAAAGAGGGTGTTTTGGAGTCGACGGAACCAAGGCTCTGCTATCAATACACGTAAAAACTGTCTCCTAGGCTCTAGATATCGCAAGGTGATGGCATCTCCACACGTTATGAATACGTATCCTCCATATATGTGTTTTTATATTTTAGATGTCTGTATGGTGAAATATTGCCTTGATATTTATGTATTTGCAAAGACTCAGACATTCATTGTTAAAATGGTTTTCGAGAAATTATCAACCCCCCTCTATGAAATAAACTGGGAAGATTTCGTTCAGACTCTTACAACAGGTTTTTTTTTTATTTATGTGATGGTGGGAATCAGACAAAAAGAATTGGGAATGTGGAGGGGGAGCACATGATAAAAAAAAATTGGATAGCTGAAACTACAAATATAGGAGATGGGCGAGGAGCAATAATAAAAAAAGGATTGTTTTATTAGAAAATATTTCTATATTTAGGACATTTTACGTATCGAAGGGATCACGGCCTCTATAGGTCACTGATTAATGGTTTATCTTTGACAGTCAATTTCTGTGAAGTTAATTATTTTTTAATCGACTTAATATTAACCATTAGGAAACGGCCTTCTACTCATCTATGGAATGACTATGAGTGTCCCATAAGCAATAATGCATCTCCCGATTCGTATTAAAATCGTGTAATATTTCCCAAAAAAGGTGTATATAACCTCAAAATTTTCATTGCCGTGCTTAAATTTGAAGATTTGTTTTTCGATCTTAGCCTCAGACATCTAATCACCCAGCTCAGATATCGTATTCAGCCCGCCAAGAGTAGGTATCACACAGAATATGTTTGGGTTTAGGATGGGTAGGGTGTAGGAGGTTGTTCTGTTATCCAAAATATCCCCGTTAGCATCCCCTGATCATGTAATCGGAAGTTCCCAGAATAAGTAAAGCTACAGTTATCGCTTAAAACAACGCTTCTGACTACTAAGGTCCCTGCGTTGGCCGCCGCAGTGCTGTTTTGTAACGCTGACTCGATCTCTGGATTCTCGTATTACCACGCTAAGGTCAACCCCACAGCGCTACCATAAGGCAGGAACAATAGGTGTGAATTTTTAGTTTTAGGTGCCCTAAAAATAAAAAAAACACGACCCCTGAATTCTACAATTTTCAATTGTTGCCTATTTGTGAACATATAAACTTGATGTTTTATTATTTTGGTAGGTGTGGACGTCATTGATTTTAATTATTTAACTTTCAGTTTCGGTTTATCACAACAATTGTAAAGGAGCCCTTTATACACCATTCTTGTTGAAAAAGAGAACGCCTACCTCCCTAAAAATCTCTAAAAGTACGTTGTTTGTAAAAATATGAGAAATTATTTGAAATAGTGGTTCATAAGAGCTTTACATAGGGTGACCGCCCGTCCCTTCACCCGGTGAACAAATCTTGGCTACAATGGATGTCGAAAACATAGATAAGTCAATACGATTCGATCGAATATTTAGTAGCATATGACTTGTTACACGCAGCATTTGAAAGTTGCTGATCAACTTCCGTTGATGGCACAGAACATTCCAAAATCAATGAATCGCAATTTTCTGTTTGGCAGTCATTCTTACTGTACACGCAAGCACCTGACGTCGCTAACCCTTTCTTATTTGTCACATTTCGAAATCATGATTTTTTGCAGGATGATCAACACTTTTCTTGCTCCATTTCTTGCGTCCTTGCCGTTGCGATATAAAAAAATAGGGATTCCGTAAAAAATTGTTTCAGTTTAGTCTTTAGTATTGACTGAAGTAGAACCTGATGTGAATGTATGTTTTATATTCTTTTACTTTTTCCATTGAAGTTGAAACTTATACACAGTCCTGCACAGTGCATCAGTTTTTATTGAAGTAGTTTATTCTCTTCAAATTACTTTGAATTAGCTTCGTGATGCTGAGGTACGAGAAAAGTTTGGCTAATTTAATCCCTTGCCTACCTATTGATGCAGACAAATTGCTCGAAGTAATTATTTGAGAATAATCGGTGATTCTTCTGCTGCAATTCGCTTCTAGCATGTACATTCTCTTCCTCTTCTAGCGTTTGAAATGAAGGGTGAGTTGGTGAAGTTTTTTTTTTTAAATTACATTTTTAATGAAAAACGCGAAAATACCAATTTTCAAAACCAAGGGGGGGTAGGGGTATGACCTAACGATTATTGGTCCTAACGAAAATATAAAAAGGTGTTTTACAAGAAATCTAAGTATAGGGAACAATCCTATCGCCCCTTCATTTGAACACCTGCTAGGGCCTCTACTTGTTCTTCCCTTGGAATAACTCAACTGAGGTTTATGTCCTGTAATGATAATGGATAAGTATTTATGTATAAATCATACTTTTAGAAGGCTCGGGGTAACTCATCTTTTGTGAGTTTAATATTTTGGCCTATTCGAATGTGATATTTATCATCTCCGTTTCTTTTGTGTGCTTGATTCATAATTAACCAATTTATTCAAAACCACATTTCAATGAATTAGAAGAAAATTAATCTACACTAATAATATAATACATTAAGGAACTTTCTTTTTTTTTTCTCAGACCTTTCCTTGAAATCAGAAAAACTAAAAAGTAAATATTTCCTTGTTAACAACTGTTTGGAGTAAAACGAAACTGACATTGGAATTTCTAAGTTTCAAAGATAAAATATTAGTTTATATTGGGAAAGAAGGTCTCACATTGTCAATCGTCAGGAAGCACGAACGTCAGGAGTAGTTCTAAACCCGTCATATATTCGACAATAAAAATCTGTCAATTCTCGAACCTCATGAACATCGTCAAAATTGTTCAAATTAAGCTTTAGTTTTCGGGGTTAATGGGAAAAGTAACTAGGTTAGGTTACCGTATTTAATATATGCTATGCTTTAACAAAGACCCACATCCCCCTGATGTGCCAATAAATATAGTCCCGACTTTGTTATCTACAAAGCTATTATATGTACTTTTTACTATTATATAAACTTATAAATTTTTTAGATGTTATGACGTTTCGTGTTTGTGACGGTTTTGGCGAAATGGGAAGCACTCCATTTATATTATTTGAAAAAACAAGCTTTCTGAGATTGGTGCCATAGAGTCGACACCGGCACAGAAACACGGTAGGACTTTTGCTTTTCCCATAAAATTGCCTGTAAAAACATGATAATATGGTTGGCAGATTTGGTTTTAACTGTTTTTTTTATTTTTTTTTTCTTTTTTTTTTTTTTTTTTTTTTTTTTTTTATTTTTGTTTTTTTTTTTTTTTAAGGCAAAGCTACGTCGGGACAAAATTTCTCAAGAAAATATATACCGCCATGGTGCACACGGTTGTAGGATTAGAGATCTGCCCGGCCCTGGCCCCTATTCCCCAAGGAAAACAGAAAATAAATAAATCTAGTTTAATACGGTTTTACAAACAGAAAACAAAGCTTTGCATGTCAGTACTTGAAAAGTAAATGAAATGTTTGAATTTTTCAGAATTTGGTTCGTTTTTTAGTTCAATGGCTTTCTTTTTTTTCTGATTCTTCCTTTTTTTAAAGATAATGGAACTATCAAGGTGCTGAACAGACAAAATGAGCTTCACTCTAGTTAATGAAGGAATACGCTTAAAAACTGGTCCACCTGGTGAAGTCGTCTATGATACACGCATTCGACAAGTATGTTAAGGTAAGGCTTTTTTGTTTTAACCTGTGTCATCAGCAGTGTGTATGCTATTCTTGGTTTCCGACCCTGGTATTTTTTTTTAATTTTTTTTTTGTATACCATCGGTTTAAGACCCCCCCCCCCTGATTGACCGTAATCTTGCAGAAAATCTTACGAGTTTCTACTTAAAAACAGAAGAAGATGGGAAATTCTGTAGAAGTACATAACCTAGAAAACTAATCCGAAAGATTATTATCTATTTAGAGCAGCATTTAAAAGCCTTAAACGATTGTAAAATTAAATTCTGAACATCGCTCCGCTTTCTATTCATTTTTTTGGCACTTGCGTGTAATAGCGACCACACTCTTTTCTTGAACTGTAATTGAAGCCCCCGTTTTTTTGTGTTGCGACTTGGAGATAATCAGCTTAGCCTAAGCGAGATAACGTATACATGCAGGTATATTTTAATTAAATGTTTAATATATAGGAGGTGGTTAGTTATTCCAATATGATGCGTTCTGGGCGCCTGCTTTTCCATAATTCTCTGTTTGTAGTTTCCCATTAATTTTGTTTCTGTAGAGTATTTTATTTTCATCATGTTTTGTACCATCAGGTTTTACCATTTATTCAAATTGGTTCTCGGCAAAATCTGTAGAAAGGGCGCCTCTGGGAATCATTCCTTCATGCGGATGCTACTCAAAAGAAAATGGACATCAATTATTTCTTTTGTTATATGTCGCTTGTTCATATTTGTTTTTCTCGGACATTGTGTGGTAAAATATCCGGAATAACTTCTTTTTGTTTTCTTTCTGTCTTTGTAAAAATAAATCATCTGTAGCATAAGTCTTAAATGAATACTATTTTTAAAATGAAACAAACAAAATAGCTATATCTTTTTTTATCGTACAAAATGATAAGCTCTACTCGCGGAATTTTCTCACAGTATGTAACCTTTAGTAAGGCTATACCATTTTTAATTGATCAAAAATCAATGAACTAGTCGCACATACTACACTATTTACTAGCCTTCATACATTGTCCTTTGGTATGAACGATAATTGAACCGGGTCCAATGTAAGGATATAAGGAACTCATAAAAATGCGTTGGTTAATAAATTTTCAAATACTAATATACGGTACCTAGATAGGTTATGGGACTAGGAAGTTTTTAGCTCATTCTGGGCTTGAATCCGGAATTATAGTTAAATGTTAAGTGAGAATCTGAGGTATAAGGAGGGTGTTTCTACATTTTTTTTTCTCTTTTGACAATTTAACCTTTTGTTGTTTTTTGTGAAATGCCATCGCTGTAGAAAACATTTCCTAGTTATTTGTAGCGGGCTTAACTCAGAACTTCTATTGAAAGTGTACTGTAGGGTGGCGCTCAAGAATAGTTCTAAGAGTTGAAACATTTTTCTGATTCTTAGGGACATCATTTTCTTACTTCTAATTCCACTCTGTTGTACGTTCATATATCCGGTTTTGTGCATGACAAGCTAAAAAGAATAAATAAGCGTACCTAATTATCGATGATCAACCCCCTTTCGCATATCAAGAAAAATTGCTCTTCACTTGTGGCTCTTTAGAATTTAAACCCCTTTGTCAAGCTGTTGCAAGAACCCGTGGTGAAGGTTCTAACTACCGTTCGAGTGTGTCTGAATAGTTCACATGATTCCGATTAGACCGAACTTATCTTCCCTCTAATATTGCAGTTTAGCAGCAATCATCATCGGAAAAAATGTGCTGGTATTTACCAAAATAAAAGAATAATAAACAACTACTAATGGCTACGATTGGTGATACTTTTAATGTAGCAGATTTAATACTTCCCCTATCCAAGATGTTCTAAATCTTACTTTTACTGAATTATCTATATTTTTTAAAAACTTGTGTCAAATCGTAGACATATAATTCGGAAGACTTTTGACAAATATAGTATAAATCATAGAATTGTTGCTTGCCGAACATCAGTCACGATTAATAATGCGAGGTCATTTCATAAGTAGCGAGGCAATTTGCTGTTAACTCAAAACGATAATTTAATCATTTCTGAATTTTATCGCATAAATTCTTTTATTATTATCTCGAAGTCACTTGTGATCCCTGATTTTTAACGTTCCATTCATTTGATTCCACATGTTTTTTCGGTGACACGAGAGCCTGTTTAGGGTCTAAACAATCAATGTCTGAAAAGCAAATTAGGGTATATTGGCATTTAGATTGATCATTCTTTCTCGCCTAGTTTTATCAATTAATTTCTGGTTTAGTAGTACCACATTGTGGACCCATATTGTCATGAGTAAAACTCACACCTGTAGATCAAGATCCAACAACGTGTTGTTATAACGCTAATAACAATAACCTAATTGTGACTTTCCTGAAGATAACGAGTCCAATAAACAACCAGTGTTCTTAGCGGTATGTTCACAAAAAATTGTACAAGCTTTTCTATTCGAACCAGAAATCTTGTTAGACTCTTGTCTAAAGTGTGACTATTCTCCATGATAAAAATGTGCGACCCACAATTGTCCCCTGTTAAAGCTAGAAACGTTCAAAACTGGTTATTGGGCACAGACCCTTGCCATTTACCATCTGCCCTGACGTTGCACCATAACATACTTTTCATACAATAGTCGGTCTCATAAAGGTTCTGAATATTTTTGTTTGTAAAGAGAAAGCAACTTGTAAATACATATTTTATGATGACCCCTGAAAAGAATTTTTTCCATTAATTATATTATTTTATTTATTCATTATTTTTATGTCTTTTATAGCTTTGATTGCCGTGTCCAACCTTTGTACCGAAGATCAATATGAACCCATTACAAGGAAGTGAAACCCATTAGGACTGGAGACGCAGTTTTTTTGGACGATGCCAAAAAGTTGTAATTGACGAGTTTTATGCTTCCATTGAAAGTAGAGTTTTTATTTTATTTTTTCGCAATGTAATTTCTGCTGTCAATACTTATAGAAGCGTGTAAAGTTTGTGCACAGGCTCAATCTTAGTAGGGCCTAAGATTTCTTTGGAAGGGATGTAGGGCGAAAGCTTTAAGGAATTCCACCCCCCCCCCTGTTTTTGTCAATGACATTCTCAGGGGGATCTACTTTCTTTTTTCAGGTTGAAATTCAGTCTTCTGCATAAACTAGTTCAGGTATTATTACTATTTGCATTCATCCCCTTAAATGTTAATTTCATTAGTGATGGTGAAGAGAGACTGGTTTCGTTGTGACTATGGTGCAAGCCTGTCCTCGTGTGGATTTAACATTTGGACTGTTCCGGCTTTCGCCCTTGCTAATAGCAAGTTTGACTTCCTACTCCGCATGGATTTTGGACGTCATTATGATGTCGTCACGTTTGCTTTAGAAATTGATAAACTTTAAGAATGTTCAACGTTGTATCTAGCCTTAGACCTTACTGTAGGACATTTTATTTTGCATATTATAGAGCTTTACTGATTCCAGACTGTATTAAGTCTGCAAAGTGAAAATGGAGTTGCTATTTTAACATTATGATAATTTTTAATTTTACAAAGGACTGCTAGCAGTCTGTTGGGAATGTAAGATGTTACATGATCATTGTTAATTTTTTCTCACCTCATATCCATCATGTTTCTATTAACCTTAACTGGTGGTTCTTCTCGTACTTTTGGCATCTAACCGAAGACAAAACACTAGCTAACACGTCCTACACCAGATTAGTTTTTTCAGAACTATGGGCGATTGCACTCTTGAACATCACTTTTGGATTATTTCCTAGTCGATACCGTTTTGGAATGATTGTGCATTGTCCTTGGAGTGGTAACTGAATTGGTAGCGGGAGCTCATGGTCTTTCATCCATGACTTCATGGTGATATTACATGACTCCCTATACAATTGACTTATATATACTCTGCGTCTCTGCCAGCAACGCTCCAAATATTATATGGGATATTGGCTGGAACTGATGCAGATTAGTTTGCCAATAGTCTAGACTTCTAATGTCTTTTGGCACAATGCTGGCATCATTAATAATTATGTTCTGTTTTGAATTTCTACACTTTGTTCTCCCCCCAGGGGGGGGGGCTGTGTTTAGGGTCATGCAGCCTCCTTAACAAAGAGCTTTTAGCAGTGTTATGTACCCTCATTTTTAACAGGGAAACTCGTTTTCATCAATCAACTTATTCCTAGTCGGTCAGCTCAATTGCCATATGCTCGTAATTTTTTCTCTCCTTAATTTGGGTCTCTTTCTTTAGGCCCATTTTTCCTCTTGATGAATGAACTGATTTGCAACCACCAATAGCTTAACAGCTTCTTCCAGTCAACCTCGCCTTTGGATAGTCAATGCTAGAAATTTCTCTCCAAATCGGATGTGTCCCGGGCTAGAGCTAATTATCTCTCCTCCTGTTAATTTTCCACCTCCTTGACCCAACGGATTTATTCATGTTGTATCTTACCTTTATTGTGTTGTTCTCTTAATTTCATCAAGAAGATATGCCGGAGCAAAGTTCAGTATTATCTTCTAATAATTTTGATGCCTCCATAAGAAGCAGAATATTTTCATCCCTAAAGATTTGTCAACAACCTTTGCGTTGCCTTTTGTGTTTTGTGTCAGTTTTCCGCTGGTGATCCCTGTCTGGCAACCCACCCCTGGACCCCACTTTCCCAGGAGTTACCAGTATGAGCTCCCCCCCCTTGCGAGCTTGAGATATCTTCAATACCCTGAAGATTTGTCAACAACCTCTTGCTGACGCCTTACGGTGATTTCAGCATTGCGTAACCTGAGAAAGTACTCTTCCATTTGGTGTGCTCGGATGAATTTTTTTCCACTCTACTTTTGGGTCGCTGCTCTGATTGGTTACCCACGACTTTTGTTGCTTTTGTTTTGTCCAGGTTGCCAGCTGGTGATCCCTGCCTGCATCCACCACCCCTGAGTGACCCCCTTTCCCAGCTACATGTCCCATCGATGACTGCTTGTCCCCCCCCTAACAGTCCCATGAGTCTTGGCTCTCGCTTTCTTCCGGGATACTTTTCTTCTATGACTACGCTTGCTGGGCATTACGTTCAACAAAAATTGAAAAAGACAAAAAAGTAACATTATTTGAGTGCTGAGGAGAACGTCCTTATCAAAATATCTGCTTTGTTTCTTGATGGGAAATCCCCGTATTGTTTTGTTTCTTTATTATTTATTATATTTTCGTTTCTTTGCTTTTTATCTATTTTGTTGAATGGTCAAATCCGGCTTCTACACACAAAACATTGTTATTATATGAATTCAGCAATTCAGTGACAAGAACTTCAGTTGAAAGAAACTTGGTAATGTTTCTTGGAATTCAGGAAAATCAAATGGCATGTTTTCTCAAGTCTTGGTTTCTTTTGTAATGTTTCTTTTGTAAAAAATACATTCGGATATAACAAAGTCCTGCGAGTCTACTAATAATTAGTCACATGCATATCTTATAGCCTTGTAAAAATGAATATAAGCTTTATTTTTTGCCCTGGGATCACGTCAGGATTATGGTCCAACTGAGAGGCTTCAGATCTGAGATCACTTCCAAATCTGCTTGTCAGGCTCAAATTCTGCCCCCTCCACCCCCGCCGCCAAAAAAATCTTCAAAAGGGCTCTGGAAATTGGGTAAACAATTTTTCTTTTGACATGGTCGAAATTCTACTAAGCCAGGATGATAGGCTCTGTTCAGGCCGCGTGGCACTGAGATCCCACTAGCAGAAACACCCCATTGGTACCCACTAGTAGAGCAAAAGCAATGGAACTATATCTAAATTATTTGGTATTTGGTATGGAGGGAGTGGTAAGGCGCTTGTAGGGGAAGGATAAAAGGTGCACTGTCTCTGTCTCAAAGAGACCTGCCGAAGGATCTTGCCATATTATTGAAGTCAGATATCACCTTGTATCATCAAAATATCAAATAGAGATCGACATTTCCATTAACCAAACAACAATTTTAGAAAAATATAATATAGCAGCACTGGCCCCTATTGGAGTCAAAAGTTGTTCTTTCGCGCCACAAAATGGAACTATGTTTCATTTCGCGTTGAACAATCGTAGTTCGTACGTAAAAAGGGGCAACCAGAACTTAAAATTTTGGCTCGATAGGCCTTTTCTTGATTTTTAGGACCATTGGTTAGAGAATATTACCAATGTAAAGACAAAAAAAAACAACAACAAGAAACATAAAAAAAGTTTACTTGCATGATCCTGTACCCATGCCATAATTTTGTATTTATATATAAGAACGTGATTTTTTTTTTTCAGTGGCTGCAGGGTTTCTCTGATATGCTAAAAAATCCATATGATTTTCTCAAGACCACTTCCCATTTTGTAGGTGTGTTTCCCATTTTCGAGATCATGCCAATTTTTTTCAGGCTCTTTAGTTTTTGTGGATAATTGAACTTGATAGAATATTGGATGTTTGGATCATATAAAAAAGTAAATTATATTTATGTATGTATTAATTATCAAAACTCTTTATTTAGGGGGGGGGTAATCTCGGTTACTATTAGAATTAGTTGCTCCATACTTACTTATCATTCGTTTACTGACTTGTTGAAATTCGTTATCGTTTTCTTGCAATAGTTGCATTCTCCAGTGACATGATTATATGAGAATTATTGGAACAAAGTGTTTTCAATAAAATACTTAGAACAAAGGTTTTTTAAAACGGATTTTCTTAGCTGGGGAACATGAAAAAAAAATTCTTAAATAACGTATCATGTAGACTTTTCTACAGGAAAATTGTTTGGTTCTATCATTGGTTTTCAGTCTTCTCTTATAATTCACAGTATCTTAATTTTTAAAACAAAGCGTAAAGAATCCTTCCTAAAAATATTTATGTAAGTCCAAAGCTGGCTTAGCCTTGAATCATCTTTTGTGTAGAGCCTGCTTTCTTTAAAATTTTTTTTCCTTGTATATCCTGCATCCTGTGAAGGGTTTTACTGTCTTTAAGCCCCATGTTGGAAAACGCATAAGATAACTGGATCTTATAGCAAATCGGTTGAACCGGTTTACATGTATTCAGTGGCCTTATCCAGGATTTTTTTTCGGGGGGTTTTTTTACAACAAGATATTTTTTCGGGGGGGGGGACGAGCAAAAAACTCAAAAAACGCATAAAAATGTGTTATATCCATACCTGTTCTTTACGTTTTTAATACGAGTCGGTACAAACATTGTCTGGGGGGGAGGGGGTCAAGCACTCTCTCCCTGTGATAAGCCTTCATTAATCCAGTAGATAGAACTTAACGAGAATCGTTGTATCCTTTAAATGTATATCAAACATTGTAATTTCTGTTATGGGGTGTTACCGAATTTTTATATTTCATGACCGAGTTTTCCGAATAGTTTAAGTCACTGTTTCCGCTCTATAAGCAAATAGAAGCATCTTGGTAACTCTTTAAACCAACTTATTTTCATAGTCTTCATTTATAACAATTCATGATTGTTCTCTAGTCTCATTCTACGTAGTTTCTCCTATGTTTTCCTGTGTTACGGATCAATTTGTGTGATATGAATGTTTTGATTCGTATGATTTCTGTGGGCTGGGGTATAGTGAACAGATAATATTAAGGCTGCATACCACAAATGGTTGTATTTATTCAATCTATTGTTGATAATATCCTATAGCTGTGATTTAGTTTTACATATAAAGCCAGTATTTTTTATCATAATATTGATGTTGGTGAATTTTATGTTTTTGGAGCGTACCTAGATCAATGCAAGCGCTCTTTTTTCATGGAAATAGTACACGTGTTAAACTTATCTTGATATCATCAGCAACACTCCTAGTAAGTTGGTTTTAATCTAAAAATATTAGTGGTAAGTAGAAAATACGTAACTCAACTTTTTTGCATTTTACATCCATCTAGGATCTTAATATGGCTATAAATGGAGACTCGCGTCTTCCCTGATCTGCTACGTTGGGTGTCTATGCGTGAATGTGGCTTTTAGTGAAAGACTTTAAAGAGACTTTTGTATTATATTTGGGTATTTTTAGCTAGCTCCACGGTCCCCCCACTTGCTTTGAACGACTATTATCTTCTTCAGCCGACCGGGGTGTCCAATTGTTCATAAGCATGATACATTCACATCTCTTTTAACAGGCTACAATCGATGAAAATGAGGGGGGGATGTAAAGGTTTTTCTTTTAATTTTTCTTAATTGAAGATACAGCCACAATAGTATTCATGTCAAAATCTAGGGTCGAGGATAAGGCTAAAAAAAAAACTGTTTTGTTTCTGTTTCTATTAATTTCATTACTACAAATAACAAAACGGTTTCAAATCTAGTGGGTAAATCCCACAAAACCCACCTTATTGATACACTTGGCTTTTAACATCTTGTCCTCCTTTGATTGCTATATCAAAATGAAGCACTCGAAGTCTGCCAATCATGTTTGAAAGCAGATTTTCTAATTCATTCTTTCCCATCCATAGACTTAGGCAGGCTGAGGACAAAGCCCTCAACTTGTTAGAAATAACACTGCCTTAGCATGGCAGTTTCATAAATTTATAGGGTCGTTAGCATTTCGCAGTTTTCCGATGCCATAATTCTTTATGGAGAATGGTAGCCTTTAAGCCTTGTGTTGATCAAGACATGAGGTTATCGATGTTGAGAAGATAGGGAATAATAGTGAGCCGTGTCTCAGGTATTAAGAATGCGTTGTGTGTTCTTGCTTTCACTCAAAAAGCGCCAGAAGACTTTGAGGTAGCCTCCTAATAATCATACAAAATAGGACACGAGCTCGAGGTGCAGCAAGAGGATTTTAAGAGAAAGATAGACCTTTTAGTTCTTATCTTATCTATTGAACTTTGTGAACGTAATAAATAGCGTTGTTTCTAATTGGGATATTAACCATTCAAAGGTGACACAGAGTTACACGTAAAGATGGGACGACTCTTATAATCAGTTACTCTTCATGCTTCGGAATTACCCAAAACAAAAGATAAAATAAAATGTAAATTCCATGGCCAGATACAAGAGTTAAGCAGGAGTTTGTACAATGCATGTTTGCCTTGTTCCTGCAATTAGTTCGCATTCGTATTTAATAGTGATGAAGTAAGACTACAAAAAATTATAAAATTCTCATGAAAATTATTGAGTAAGAATGAAGAAGGAGCGCATTGCGTTGCTCTTTTTGGGCTCTTCTTTGTTAGTATAATTTTCACTAATATATATTTAGTACCGTGCCTTTAGATTAGATGTATATTAACATAATTTTCTCTAATCTATCTATCCAATGTAAAACGCGAAAGAGTTCTACTGTAATAAAAGATAAATCCGAAACTATGAACAAAGTGCGATATTAATCGCGTTTTATTTGCGCGTTTCCTCTTGGAATTGTACCTCAATCTAGAATTCAATGTCTGGAATCCGTTATTTGTAACCAGTATTGGAACCTGTCAAAAAACCATTGTGTTTGTAAATTATTGACCTCGTGGTTTGTACATGGGGATTAGATATCTGGACGCCGTCTACGTGGTCACACCAGAAATGCAAAAAAATGAATAATAATCTTTAGTCGTTTCCCTTTATTCACTTCATAACATGGGTTATCGTCAATTAAGTACAAAAAAAGAGCCAACACCAGGACAAACCATAATGAATTACATCACCATCTACTTTACGGACACTATTGTGTGTAACACCTGACGTAGTATGGCACTGAAGTTTTTAGATATCTTGTCGGTCGAGTGTGTATGGCGGTCATTCCAAACGAGTTTTTTTCCCTCTTACAGAGTTGCCAAACCTTGTTTTGTGTGCGTGCTTCTCTGATTAATAACGGAGGAAGGGATATCTCGGTATATGTTTAGGACCTTCCGGAATTCAGCTTCCAAACTTTCATCAGCCAGTTCATGCCTCCTTTCCTCCAGAGGTTGCGGATCTGAGTTTGGCTCAAGCTTTTTCATATTTTTTATAATTCTGCACAAAGAATTATTTTGGGCAGGTCTCTTCTGAATTGTTTCAGTTCATATTCTGTGTCTTCTCATGTAAGCGAAACGGGTGGCTCAAACAGGACACAACCATTGCGATCATTACGGGCATTTCAAAGTGGTTTTATAGCACGCAAGAAGAGTTGCTGTCTGTCTTCCCAAATCCTTCTTAGGATTTGTCCAAAGGATTTTCGAAACCAGCTGCCTTTGCTGTTAACTGGCTGATGTGACCTCCAAGACGATAGATCATCACATAATGTGAATACCCAAGTATTTTTACTGTGATTTCTAATGTTGCAGCATGTGCAGATTCATTTATGGTCCTTCTTCTTCTCAGGAAGTTGGCTATGCATTAACACAAAGCTTTTTCTCCGAGGCTTTATCTGGAGCTTCCTTGAATCAGCTTGATCTTGAGCTTCTGCAACAACGGGGTATGGCTGATTGGTGTTTTTGTGAACAGGAGTGCAGGCAGGCTAGCGAAAGAATCATCTCTGCAAATTCTATACCTCTGTTTTTGTATATATGCTCTCTAGTCGCTCGGATTGATGACTTAATAACAATAGGATTGGCCTAACTTGCTTCTTGTCAGGTCTGTGATGTTTTCTTTGGATTGGTGTGATAATGCCTTTTTGAACTTATCTGGGAATATGCCTTCCAGTAGCTACTGGTTTATTACACCTGTTCCAATGGTGTGAGCCAGTAAGTTGTGAGCAGCAGAGCAATGGAATACAGCCATATAAGATAATTTCACACAGGGTACGTGAGGCTTTCCTAATGTCTAGGTATTTTTGAGTTTTTCTTGTACCTGGTGAACTGTAATAATAGGGGAATGGTTTCGAATTGGACCATTCTGTGTCATAGTCTTGAGGGAGCTGTGGTTGGCGAAATATTTGAAAGTGTGTGAATTAAATGCTTTGGGCAGTTCATTCTATTCCTTGCTAGAGTCCCTCAGGATGGATTTACGACTTCTGCTGTCCTCATTAGTTTCCGTACAGTTGTGTGAAACTTTACTCCGTCACTGGCTGCACAACTTACGAAAATTTGGTGTCCATTACAACGTACAGCTTAGCTTTAAGGTAGTCTAACTTTATGTTTTCTCTTCCGTTTATATCGTCAGAGTGTTGTGATTGTCTCATAATGCATGTCTTGCTCTGCCATTGCTGCTTTCATTAGTCGTATACAGAATGGTTTATTCTAATGCCCTATTTGTTAACTCGCACTGGGACACAAAGAAGAATCGTTCGATTCTCTCGAATTGTTTGTTCATAGAGGAGTTGTCTCTTCATTGTTTTTGCGTCTTTGTTTTACGAAAAGGCGGAAACCATCCATACGGATGTGAGCCATTCTCATGTAGCCAATTGGACCTTCTTCTGTGATGAACAAAATGACCATGAAAATGAGAATTCAAAACTGAAAATGAGAAAACAGATACATAAACAATGAGATGCTTGTGACTTTTGAACATTGTTTACGCGGGAGTCCCCTAACATTCTTCTGTTCTTCCCATGTTCCAGCAGTATCATGCAATGAATTGCCCTCAGTGTTCAAAAGTCCTCTGTGCAATTAGAAAAGTTCCTATTAATAGATCATTATTCGATTAATGTATGGCTGTTTTGTGCACATGCTGCTGCAACAGCAGCACTTTGAAGGTGGGCGAATGTGTGTTACCGAACAATGATCGAAACAATTGGCTATTCCTCCTTCTACTTGATTGTCAAAGATATACATCTTCATTGTGTTATTTAGTCTCCCTGTCTATGGAAACAAAATGTGTAGAATCAATTTAGTTTCTAGCACTGTCCTGAGGAATTCGGTTTCTACCCCATATATGTAGATTGGGGCACACCCATACCATGAACAGTCTTTAGTATAATTTGTTAGTCCCGAAACTATTTTTATACGAGTTTTTTGTGGCACACTTTCTTGTAAGTATTTTATTATAATTGTAAGATCCAAGGTTGTGATTTGTACACATTCTAAAATTCAAAATAAAGATTGAATACATCATAGAGACCGAAACTTTCCGTTCTAAACCTATGCCTACTTGGTATTTTTTAAGTTAATTTATAAACGTGGGTATTTTGGCTCTGTATACCCGAATCTTTAAAATGTAAATTGTAAACGTTTGTAAAGTACTTGTTTGGGTTATTTGTTTTGGTTATATTTGTCCTCTCTATTGCAACTGACAAGCCTTGGATGAGTCATTACTACTACTACACACAACAACTCTCCCCTTCCACGCAGCAACTACGCATCAGTACCGCACTTGTAAGGCTCAACAACAGCTACGCACGCTTCCTTTCCTCCTCCACACCCTTATATATATTCATAGCCTCCCTTTTTACCACTCCCTCCACGAAGTTCCCATTTCCTTAACTCTTTCTTTATTACGTCCTCCCACCCCAGAACGGGGACGACCTGGCTGTCCGTTTAGCCCTAGTGGTTGGCGCGAAAAGAACACATCTTCGGCAATCATCGTCATCCTTCATTATCCCGCACAATGTGCCCTAGCCACCTCAACCTTTCTTTCGTTAGCTAGCCGAGAGACTCGATATTTGAACCACATTTTTCGTGATATAAGCACCTATTGTTTGAAATACTGTCAGTCCAAAAGAAATGGACACTTTCGCCTATATCGAAAAAATATTTTTTTTTTGTTTTTTTTTTTTGAAGAGCTATGCCTACCCTGAGCTTTTAGATGTCGCTTGTGGTAAAATAAAAGGTTAGTAGAGGTGGATAATAACCGGTATCGCATTTTTTATTCATTGACTTTCCTGTCCATTTAAACGTCAAAATATCATACTTGCGATTTGGTTTTCGCCTTAAGGAAACAAAAAGAAGTATACCATTAAACATACTGAGTCACTGTAAATCCACATGAACATTGATCTATCTGCCTTTATCTAACATGCTCCTTATATCTGCGTTGGCCTTATCGATTCTCTATGGGGGTAGTAAATTCTTTTAGGTCTTAATCAAGCTTTCTATTTCTCCTAATTTGGGTCTGCTCACAGCATCTAAGACCGTTGGAGACGAATAACAGCACTAGATCGACAGAATCATATTGTTACATTATTTGAAAACCGAAATTGAAATACGGGCTACAGTTGCCTGGAGGAATGCGAGCTCGTTGTCCTTGACAGTATCACAGTTGGAAAAGCTACATGTGGTACATCACATTTTAAATTTATTAATTTAAGCATCTCTGCTAGACTTAACATTGCTGAAGAATGTAGTTTTCATTTATGCCAGATGCCCAGTGAAAGCCCGGTTTTAAAGCAGTTAATAGTGCGTTTTTTATTGTAACGTCCATAAAATATGCTGATTTTACTTATTGTTGTACTACTACTACTACTACTAACAACTCACCGGTGCGCGTACCCACCGCCTGAGTCCAACAGAGTCTACACATCGCTCCCTCCTACCATCCCAATCTATTCAAAGCCTCCTCTCTTATAATACACCCTCTCCAGAAAGTTATCATTTCCTTTGCTACTACTTACATCTCACCGCACACCAAGTCCGCCTGAGGCCAACTACGCACAGTATGCTCGTTCCTCACACCCAAAAGATCAAACTTACATCATAAGAAAGACAGTAAGATGATAAAAAAGATACACAGGAGAATATCGAGCCAGGTCCATGAAATACCAAAAAAAAATAAAAAAGGCATGCCCACATAGAATATACGAATGAATGTGAAAATAATTCTGAGGATACGCAATTATAACAGAGCAATTTTATAGATAAATAGATAATATTAATAAAGAAAATAAAAAATTAACATTGATAAATTACCTCTATTCAAAAGAAAAGGCCTCCTTTTTATATATACACCCGCCCACAACGTTCCGCATTTCCTCCTTAAATCTTTCTGTAATGACGTCACTCGTTCCTCCACCCCAACGGGATGACCATGCTTTTCCGTATGTAGGCCTAGACGGCCGAAAATGGAACAATTCTTCGGCGATCGTGTCATCCTTACCATCCGCACACGTGTCCTTGCCACCGTGATCACCTTTCTTGTTCAGTTATAAGCACCTAAGAGAGCGGTAAAATGAACCACATTTGTCGTATAGCACATATGTTTGAAATACGGTCAGTCAGCCGGGTTTACCGATAATCCTTGCAGCAATTTTCTCTGAAAACTCTAGTAAATCTTCATTTGGCTTTTTCGTAGCGTCTCATGCTTCAGAGCCATATTTTGACCCACATGTCATCACTGTAGCTTCTAATTTGATAATCTTAGGTTGCATACTAATCTCCTAATCTTCCAAAACTTTTTTTCAACTGTGAAAAACAGCCCTGATACCTTGGCTATTCTAACTATTTAACATCTCACTGTCTCCGCACCATCTTTACTAATAAGACTACCAAGAGTACAGAATGAAGCTTGCCCACCTGATCATCTTTATTACCCAACATCACCTTTCTTATTCTTCTTCACTTATTCTTGAGCCTTAGTGACTTATTCTTTCCTCAACATTACTTTTCACAACCCATTCTAAGCACCCTGAACTCGAAAACCTTCTACAAACGTCATATCATTTGTCACACATTTCAATCTAGGATGCTTAAATCATTCAGCATATCCACAGTCCAGGAGTACTTTGTCCTCCCCTTTGATTCCCGTGTTTTTCGAATTGCTTTCCTGTGCTGATTAAAACAAAGTACCAATCAAAATAATTCCATATAAATGGGGATATAACCAATTCCTGCTTAACTCCTGATTTTAATACAACTCAGCTGCATAACCTCATTTCCCTACCTTAACCCAGCAGTGTTTTCTCGTAACATAGCACTAATCACTTTTATTGTATATTTTTTTTTTTTGTGTTTTGGGGTGTCTGGATATAACCATTCAAGTGTGCATTTTCTTTAAATCTGGATAAGACGTCCATTATCCTTTAAATCTTTCTTTATGACTTCTTCCCACCACCAACGAGGATCCGTCCGGGTAATCCTTCGTAGGAATACCAGAATTGTAAATCCTGTATCCTTCATCGCACTAAGGTGCCCTAGGCTCATCTCCACCTTTCTTTCATTAATAGCCCTAGAATAACTATGGGATTGAATCACATTTTTCATACAACCAACCTCGTTTGAAATACGGTCAATCTCCGGTACCCGAACAATATGTAGACAATATTCTCTTGGAAAACATCTAGCAATCTTCATCCGTTTTTCGTGAGCGCCCTGCAATTCAGGCCTTCTTTCATTCTTCTATTTAACAGCAGACGGGGCTTTTCAGTATACTATTTCGGAAGTCCCTTTTCCTCTTTGCTTCACTCTCGTGGGCTAAACAAAGCTAAGGGCTTGGTTGCCCTCTTATTTATTAGATATCCTCATACATCTTTTCAGTAAATCTTTTGACTCAAAGGAGTTCGAATAGTAAGACTAAAATAATAGTACTTCTGTGCTCTGTGTTCCAGTGATATAGATCTATAGGCTCTTTGGCTGATAAGTGACGTATTTTTGTGGTGTTTAGAAGCACTTTAAACCGTGTTGAAATGCAAAGTATACTGTGGCAGGACGTTCGCATATACATTTCAATAAGCATGTTCAATTTGTTTCTATTCATTTTACAATACCTGCATATAGGGACAGGAACTGACCCTTTGAATAGGGTAACGTGTGATAAAAGTAAGCCAGAATAAATTTTAGCCCATTTGATCCAGAATCGAATTCTATGTAAATTTTTTATAGAAAAATCCTTTTGGGAAAGGAGATAGAATAGGATTATTCTTATTAATCATAATATTTGATAGTCTCGCTCATCAGGTAATATCTCGATGGGTATTGGCCTCTACCACTTGGCTGGTCAATTTATATAAATTTTTTGCTATTTCATCTGCCGTATGATTACCACTTATACCATGAGTGGCTAGGACATACTGAAGAAATAGTTCTTAGCCCTACTTGAAAGCAATATTATCATAATACTAAGACAATGATAATTGTCATATCCCACTTGCTACTGAAGGAAAGCTGAAACAGCACCTCAAGAGCTTGACAAAGAGTCAGAATACCCTTAATATTACTTTGAATTAGCAGTCAAAGGTTTGGTTATGTCATAAGTGCTCTAATGCCATATTACTTAATGGGATTTTAAAACTCATGCAGACATTATAGATAACAGTGTTATAACATTTCTCTCGCCCATTGCAATATTCAGGTGAGGAAGAAAGGACCACTTTGCTACCATTTCTCATTGAATTTCGACCCATCAACAAAAATTTGGAAATGGTTTTTATATATACATTTTTATTAAGAAGTTCAGTAAATTTTTTCTGGATGAAAGCAATGGGTTAATTGTTTAGATCGACTTTGAGAAATCAGTATTTATTATGGGAATCGAACCAATTTCCACATGGGGGTTGAAATGGGGAAAGCCAGGTGCATAGACTTTGTTGGGTACAGGGAAACTTCTTCTGAATATTCTGGCAACTCATCTGCAATGCTCCTCTGTACATGGCTGGATTTTCTTACCAATTTATTAGGGTGTAGTGGCATTTGCTTCAATATTTTTGGGAGATATTTTTTCAGAGAAAGCTACGTCTCTCCTTTAGTGTTGTTATCCACTCTCTGTACAGCAGAAACTTGTGCTTATGTGTGCATGTTGATTTATTCTAAGACTCCAAATATTAGACTATTATATCCATTTTATGTCGTTTCAAATTTTTTGCATCTGGTCTTTGCACATGCCCACAACGATTCGTCCCATATTCAATTCTGGGGCGTCTTACATTGTGACTTATAAAACTGGAGTAAGGTTTATCTCCTTACAGCCCAGGGTTGTGATGAAGCTGTTTAGTGTTTGTTTGTTTTTTCTATAACCCACTTTTTTTATCGTGTTTGAAATGTGAAGATGGGTAAGTTTAGTTTTTAGGTCAATGTACTCTAGACCTAGGTAATTAATATATTACATTACCTTGTGGTGAAATTGGCAATCGCTTTTTAGTGGTGAAATTGGATTTATTTTGACTAGTGGGTGCAATGGGTAATCTAAATATTGGAAAAATTTATCAAAATTGGAAAAGTGGACTTTTGCAGCTTAGACTGTGCAATCTCAAAGGTGTTGCATGGATTGGGCCATAGTACCTTCACTCATCAGCATATTGTAGATTCGTGTGGGGTACGGTTCTCAGTCCCCGAGATAGAGGACAAAGAGTGAGGAGGATAGCTCGTGGCCTATGCAACCCTGAGGAAATATTCCTATGGTTATTTGTTTTTAGGGTGAAGAGCTGTGAACTACACAAACATATAAGACTATCGTGCTTTTCTATGAAAGAACTTTATAAAAGTATACATACTTGGGGGTGTATTGAAGTTTATGTCAAAGATAAATATTATTTACTAGATATAATACTTATAATAAAAAATTTATATACTTAAATAGATAATATAAAGATATTATGAATATTATGCAAGTTTTTAGTTTTAATATAATATATTGTTAAAGTTAAAATAGTAAAGTCATATAAACTTCCCCAAACAAACCACCAAACCTACAAAACACCCACCCTCCACCAACCCACCAGCCAAGCCCCACCCAAATCAAACAACCAACCGCCAACCAACACCCAATAACCCCCACCCCTACACCACCAAACCCAACCCCCCACACACCCCCCACAAACACCACACCCCCACAAACCAACTATACCACGAAAAACACACAAAAATACAACCCACAAAGGTTTGCAAGTTTGTTAAAAGGATTTGGTGGTTCACATGTCATATGCCCTTCAAAATCTAGGAAAGCTGACAACTAGGACATTATTTTTTGAGAATGAATTATTTATTGCATTTGTTAACACTATGAAAACATCTGCTGAGTAGTGGTGTTTTCCTGAACAGTTTTGGGTGTGGGTAATCATATTATTTTTTTGTCAACAAAACTCAGAGGAACGATGATATGATCATTAGGTTCTCCATTATTTTTCCCATCACAGGAGTAATCATAATAGCCCTATAAGACTCCGGGTTGTAATTTGGGTTATTTTTATTAAAATTGGTATGAGGGATGACATTTCTGAATATTGGGGCAATAGAAGAGCCCCATAAGGCCCCATGGGGGGGGTAGGGGTGGGAAAAAAAAATACAATTACAAATAATAGCAAATAAGGGGTTTCCTGTTTTAAAATGGGAAGGGGTGAGATTCTTTATCCATGTAGGGTGTATGGTGTCATAGACTGCTGGTAGCCTTGGATCCTAATATGATATATTGCTATTAAGTCAATTCCTGGATTGAAATGGACTGAGTTAGTACTCGGATCACTGGGCGAGGTTTGGTAACTTTGATTTATAATACACTTGGGGAAGTGTATGCTGCAATTATTTGATGTTAGCTCATTAACAAAAGATTTGCAAATATCTTTGCCTTTTCAATATCATTGTCATATTGGTATTATTAGGATATTAGCTCATACTCGAGCGGTGGGGATAGTTTTTTCTCACAGATGTGCTTATGATTTTATGTATAATTGGCTCATGTTTTTCTCTGAGAGATTATTTTGCAAAATTAATTTCCCGTAATTATATTAGCATTTCTTGTAGGCCTTTTTAGATTGGATTCTGCTTTGTAATTTTCTTAAATATGTGTAACATGATGTTTTTTTTTATAAAAAAAAAAGAATTGTTCTCCTAGCATGCCTTTTTGTTCTTATATTTATTTTGGCACCAGTTGTCCCACCATGTTTTAGGAGTGTGTTTGGGGAAGGTTTTCCTGAGTGTGTCCTGGGGTAGCATGATTATTTGGTATTTATTAGTATGGTATGCCCAGAGCTTCAGACTGTGTGTCGCTGTTGAATTTAAGATATCATGATGTTTTGTGATTGAACTTTGTAATATTCATCATTAAGATTATTTTGAACCATTGGGAGAGCCTAATTTTTCACTTTTAGTATTAGTATTTGGAGGGCATGTGACCAGAGTTTCAGGCAGTTTCGATTTTGGGAACAAACTATGGCAAAGTGGCCTGTACATAGGTTTATCAATTATATTTATCTAAATTTTTGTGTTTATATAAAATAACATATTTAATGACGCAATTTGTAATCCCGATTGTCGAGAAACTGCCATCTTGGGTTTGAAATATTATTTCAGGTTTTGAGGGGTAGCAACAGCTATTCATTATTTTTAAACATCGAAACAGACTTCTAAATCTTACCATACTTTATTTGCTGGTTTATCTCCTCCCACTAAAAGGCTGTGGGATTCGTCAATCTCCACAAATAATGATATTTTTCAAACATATTAGAATTACGTATATAATCTGAAAAATCCATGGCATCTGTGGGTTCTCTGGCCGCTTAGGGTTATAATAAAAGCTTATTATGCCCAAGTTTTTGTATTATCAGCCAATAACACTGATACCAATGGTATCTAATCATTTACAAAATCAGAAAGTTGATGCACATAACTTTTTTTTATTATTAATTATTAAGCTACTTCCCCTCCTTTTGATCTCTGATGATCTATCGCTTTCTCATGAAGTATATCCCAGAGACTTAATTGGTTTATTTTGGGTTAATAAATCGAGTTTTCCTGGAGGCAAGCATATCCAATGGTTTTATATTCATAAATATAGTTCATTTAACTATATTTTCTGAAAGTGATCTTACATTCCGCCTGGTAGTATTGATATGTGTGGTTTTGTGATTTATTTTCATATGATCTGTGTGTCAATGTTAAGCTTTGTTAATACTAAAGACAGGAATCTTTTTTGCTTGAATGCAGCATATGACTAGGTATGTAGATATTTGCCAATTCAGCTATGTATTTTTGTGTTTTTGTAGTTTGTTGTATATTACATGGCCTGAACTGTGCATTACAAGTCTAGAATGATAGGCATCTATGTGGAGTTTGCATGTTTGTTTGTGCATCCTGTTTGTCAGTTAGGATTAATTCCTGGTAAGTGTTTCTGGTTGTTCTTTATCCGGAGGGGGGTGGGGCAGCAGACCTCAATGGACGGATGCTTGTTTGGCTTGGTGATTTTTTCTGATACGGCTGTTAGCTTAGGGGCTTAGAGGATGGAGTTTTGTAAGGATCTACTTGTTGCATTGGGAGTTTTGATGGTTGATTTCATTATATGGGGATTGTTATTTGGTGGTTGTTGGCAGCATATTGCTTCCATAGTTTGCAAAAGGGTATGGAATTGGCCTTTTTGTTGCTAGATGGAGTGGTTAGTGCTCTTTCTCTCATATGCTGGGCATAGTGGATTTATTGGTAGAGTCGATAGTGGGGTCTTTGCAATTGATCATGTAGACTTGGGTGTTGTATATCGCAAGTTGTCAATTCTTTTAGGATGGGAGTCCTTTTACAATTTACTCCATGTGGGAGTAATTTTCGCTGCATTTGTTTGTTTGTAACTCCCGTTTGAGAGCCGACTTTCTGGCCTGGATCGGCTTTGGCCTGTTACGCCTTGGGTGTGGTTTGATTTACCCCGAAAAGGAATAACATTTCCTGGATATTAATTTTTTCTTTCTATTGTCAAATACGAAAAGTAATTTACTTGTTTATAAAGCCAATTAAGAACGTCGGGTTTACCCAATGGGTGAGCATCTTCACAATGTTATGTTTCCAAGTCTATCTGAGAGCCCGCTCTTTTAACTCCTGAATAGGTATTTCTGGGGGGATATTTGCACACTACTAGTTTGTTGGGGATTGGTTTATGGGTTCCATGATAAATTTAGTTAATTTGGGATATTCATCAGAGATTTTGATGATTCTTTAATATCTGACTGATTTCTGATCTTGGAGACTGCTATTTAGCAAAGATTCCTCACGAGCTAATTTTATAAGAGAGAACATTGATTTTACAAAATTGAAATTGACAACCCGTTATTGTAGTAATCATTTGATTCAAATTCACTAAGTTTTGAGAGGTGCTCGAATCTGGTCAGGGGGAGGGGAGAATACTTTTGATTGGGAGATATTTTTTTTGTTCACGCCTTTTTTTTGGAGGTCTCCTAGCAAAGAACCCTACTATGAAATCCATTTATCCGTGAATAGTGTGACTTAGCCACCAACCACTAATCGATTTTCCTATCTCTCATTTGGAAGAATTTTGAACTGTCATAGTATAGCTTTGAGATCGTGAGGCTTCTGACCGAGCACCATAGATGGGGCTTAAATGGTTGCAAATTTCATTTAGTATGTTGGAATGGGGTCCGGGGGGACTTTTTTTACAGGGGAGTTCTTTGCATGCCTATTGGCAATGAGCTTTAAGCCACACACTAAAGGATAATACTGTGATCACAGACCTTCTGCACCCTACCGTTGGGGAACTTTACCATCCACAAAAGAAGAACCCACAGTGGTGGCCCATAGGAGGGTTTTGAGCACGATTGGTTCCGGTACACTGCTGAGAAATCGTGGACAAAAAATATATCACAAGAAAGTTTATTGTAATTTCTTAAAATGTGCTTGCTAGTAATGAATATTAAAAACGAAGAATATTTTTTTCTTCGTTTGCAGACTTCATCTTCCTATTCTATCCAAAACTGTTAATTAATTTTAAAAAATTAATTTAATTGAATTTAATTTAAATTTTAATTAATCTAAAAAATTGATTAATTCCCCCACCGCCCCCGGATCCTCATTCATTAATGCAGTATCCACCCGAATTCTTGTTCTTATGAACGAAAAAAAACGTAGTGAAAATTTCATAGAATCCCTATAAGATCCAGTTTGCTGCTATTTTTTCATTTTAAACTTTTATAGGGTCTTAATAATACTACCGCGCTTTAAATAAGCTAGGTAGTGCTGTTGAATAGCTGATCGGAAAAGTTGAGCACTGAAAAAGATAAGATAATGTTTCAAAACTGAAAGTTGTGTGTGCGTAAACTGGTGTGGTATCGCTATCGATTTGGCATGCATGCACAAGATTTTGTTTTAGATAAAAAAAAAAAAAAGTACAAAAGAATGTTTTATCATTTCTGTCCCGTTAATTCCATAACTGAAAGTATTGCTCATCTATTTTTCTTTCCGACCCAATCAATCCTCATACAGATTCTATCCCAAGAAAAAACTCTCCTGCCATCTACTTTTTACACACCTAATTACTACTTTAACATCTGCAAATTTCATTAAAGTAATTTTTGGCAATTCAAACTGTTTTTTTAAAATAATATACAGGAAACAATATCCTTTATTTCTAACATACTATATATACAGTACAATAATTTAAATATTTAAACATCCTACTACATCTACTTTTTTTTGTTAGTTAATGGGGGACCACGTGTGACAGATAACATAATGAATTGTTACCATTATTTCTCGTTCGAGTTATATCTGTGCCTCTTCTAATCAAATACTTACAATGTAAAGGTAAAGCACAAATTTACAGTTAAAAAAAGAAACACATATGTATAATCAAATGGTCAGACTTTAAGAAGCAACTTGAATTCGTTACAGAAAGCTAGAAACCCTTTCCTTTTTTGTAATTTCGCTAATCTTAGCCACAACTTTTTGTATTTAGCTTTCTGTAGACGCATTAGCCCGCTTTTAGGGAAATACAGTGATTCGAAATTTGCGAAAATGTTGTAGAAAATATTTTGTTTATTTTTATGATCCTTGGAAACCTGCTATTGAAAAGACGGGCCTTTTGTTGGCAAGAATTCAATACACATGTCTTGCAAGATATTTTTGTGACATATTATGAGATTTACGTCTTGCAGGATATTTTTTGTAGCAGCTGCATATCTTTTACGCCTAAACTATCGGTATAATTTCGTACTTTTATGTAGCTGCACAGATTTTAATGAACATGTTCAGCTTGATATTAAGCATATGAGTTTTTGATGTCGTTTATATATAAAAAATCGATTACATATTAAACGACTAGATAAATGGTACCAATATTCATTTTATTTAAATCAACCGAGAAAATGGGAGCTGTGCAGGGTATGTTGGTTTGACAGTAAAATAACAAAATAAGCAAAGAAGTCGTGGTAGGCGATACAGTTGTCTTAAACCGATTCTAACTTTCTCACATTTTAATATGATCTTAGAAGTCGAGATGATTGTTGTGCAACTAAAAGTTTCTGTTTATACAGCAATATTATGCTTTGCAATTTTTAGAAGCTGAAATCAGTGGGCCAGCAGTATGTATTTAAATAAGATATAAAAAGATTCCAATAAATTAGGACTAGTACAGCACCATTTTCTATGGTGCTTTTTTACGTCGATCTAACTGGCTGTGAAGTTCAGTTTCACAAAGCTATCTTGCTTTGTATTTTCGAGGAGGTAAAAATTAAATGTGGAAAACGGTAAAACATTTAAAGCACGACTTGTGTACAATATGATTTTTTTTTCTCTGATGGTTTGAAGTCTCTCATAATTTGTAGTTGTATTTGTCCCTGGTTGATTTTTGCACAAATCTCTTCCCTCTTTTAGGGTATGTTGATAAGTCGTCACGTTGGTAGCATAAAGGCAACTGGACAATGTGAAGCCATGTGTACCCACAGTTGCAATACTCCACAAAATGGCGGATTCTATACGGTAAGATTTTCTGCTTCTTATAAACTGCTTCTTAATCTCAGTTTTATTATGGTAATTATCGTCATATCTTAACTCTCCTTCGAAAGCTGTTTATAATTTAAAAGCATAAGGTGTAAACTGGATAGTTTAATTATGTATATATATCCTGTAAGATTGCTAATACACTTGTCCTCCCCATTTGAAAATTGAAACCTTTTTTAATACAAGTCGATTGTGTAATTTGACATCAATTAGCTTATACTGTTTGTGGGCAGTTAAACTAAGAAATATGACTAATAAAAACGAGGGAAAAGTTCGCTCAAGGCACAATGGTTTTTGTTTGTATTTGTGTATAAAACTTTCCGAATCTAGGTATAGCTTCCAGCATTTTGTCAGCGGGGAAAAGTCAAGTGTACTCTTTTTTTCGGCATGCACGATTCCTATGATATTCCTTTTGTCCTTTATACTCAAACCAATGCTCATCACTTAGTTTGTATCCTTCTCTGATCGACTCGTGGTCATTAGAGATTCGCAAACGACATAATAATAATGCTCCAGACGTAACACCTGGCGTTGTTACGTTTGTAGATGATTAACACGTATCTTACTTTAGACTATGTATCGTCTTTGTGCTTCCCCTATATTTTCGTGAAATGTACAAACATGGTCTCATTTTACTTTAAGTAGTTTTTCTAGGCAATGTTTCCATATTCCCATGGAACTCATGACTGAAAGACCTGATATATTTTTTTGCATTATCATCGGTGTGTCTTTTGAATCCCGTGACGCCAAGTAGTTTACGGGGACAAAATGTGCTTAAAAAAACAAAAAAACACTCAAGTCTACGCTCTTGCTCTTGGTTGAGACGGTATTAACCTTTCTGGGACACTAGTACCTGGCTAAGGTTTCGAAAATCTAGTATTATATCTTGCTCTTTTTTTTTAATATTTATAATTTTATCCTAATTGCTATCTATTACAGTGATTTACTTATACTGATATTTCGAGGATATGGGTTAAAGCTTCACGATTGCAGTCCTGTTCTTCCTTCATGTTTAGTGGTACCTTTTCTTCGATTATTGGGCATAAACTACGACTCTACGAAAAAGAATCTAATTGTGTTTTAGTTCGCGGAGATAGATTTCATCAAAGCTAATACAGAATTTCGAATTGATTCATATTAATATTTATGTTCATTAAAGGGGCTTTATGAGATGCAAAAGATTTATAGCCGATTTTTGTCTTTTCAATTTTTTTTTTTTTAATTGAAACTCTGTGACCATAACAGGGCTAGAAATAATAATTATCCGAAAAGAAAAGAACATAGAAAAGTTTAATTAGTTAGCATTTATTTACTGGTAAAGTGCTGGTGATTATTCTTTTTCAGTACAAAGATTTTAGTGAAAACATATCTAATAAAGGAAAATAAATCAAGAAATTATGAAGATAAAACATCGGAAAAATCACAAAGGAAAAAGTAAATGTAAAAGTAATACCAAGCTCACTACAACGGAATAAAATAGCATGGCGAAAGAAAAACCCAATTAAATAGAGTGAATGTATTATAACCGTTGAAGTCTTGTAAACATAAAAGCCAACGAACCGAAAACCGAAAACTGGGAGAGTCTCTGTCACTACAATAAGCGGCCAGGTGTTGCAATTTTTATGTCTTTATTTCTATTGTTTGTTTTACAGCTTTTGAGGCTGCATTTGAATAATTGTTTACTCGCCTCTAAATATGTTACATGTCTCATTACTAAACATTTCGCTAACTACTTTTTAACCATGGCTTCTACTCTTCAATTTTCGGCAATAACGGTGTTTCCACCCCGTCAAAGTGCAGGTCAAGATGTACACTTATCGTGATGTTGTAATTCTAACCATGAGTGGATATGCATGCTATAAGCACCTGACGGCATCCTTCTTGGAGACGCCTTTGAACTTGGAGCTGACTCAGGTCTTGTAATATTGACCTAATAAAAAAAAAACGACACGTGTTTGCTCTTATCAGTTTGGTTTTGCTGATATATTCTTTTCTTTATTCTGTAATTATGGGAGTGTTTTTAACTGAACTCACGGTACTGATCAGTAAGTAGTATAAAGCACTAATTATTGATTAAAAAGCAGGTTAGGAGCCTGAAATAATCAAGATAAATGTCGAAAGTTTTTCCTCTAGACATTGCCTATTATTGGTTAGTCTAATTGTAATTGGCAGTTATGTTTTTTGATTTCTTTCTTAACTGCAAGATATTAACATAAATAAAGTTTTGTGTAGTAGTTTTTGTGCAATGCTATTGAATGGAATCAATTCTCTTCAGCAGAAGTTGGTAACTATTTTTCTTTTTTTTTCGATACGATAAAGATTTATTATGTCCAAATAACAAGAATTAAAATGAGACACATATATGATTTAAATAGCACTCTTCCATTGTCACTTATTTATTAAATGGAGTACACAAATCTTTCCGACAAAGACAATCTATTCAGTTTGGTATCCACGGATTGCAAGACTTGATGTTTTACTCTGGTGCTGTATTACAACCCTGTTCTTGCCGTTCAGGGAGCAAATCTCGATGCATGCTTGACTATCAAAAGCTTCTGTCCCAAAGGCCATTGTAGCTTGGTGTCAGCCTGACTTCAAGTCCATCTGGCCGATCATGTTTTGAAGGCTACATCTATAAATCGTGAATTCCGGACCTATATATCATCAACGGGTTTTTCCACGCCGTTTGTTTTTCTCACAGTCACTCCAAACGGCGAATTATCGCCATCCGTACTAATCATGGATCCTCCATTTATGAAGTATCAGCATGATAAATCATCTGCAAACATTCGATCTTTTGCAATGCCAAAGATCGCAATTTTTTTAGCACAGTATAAAATAAACCGGTCCCGTTTTTGGTACCTTGGGGTATTCCACTAGTAAACCTCCAAGAAAATCCGATTGTACCCCGATCACAATAACACACTGTTGCCTGTCCGTGTAAAAACCTATAAACTATCTGATTTAAAATGTCTAAAATCTGTCATTGACTCAAGACATATCCGGATGGCTTGATTTGTCGAAAGCCTTTTCTAAGTCTGCTTGCAATATGTCTACAAATGTAATCTATTTTCAGGATGCTCCAGGGCTTCTTCCACAATTTTGATGAGATATGTACTCGCGGCTAGATTCTCGATAAACCATACTGACACTGGGATCTATTTTATCACAAGAAATCTTCTAGTACAACCTACCCGTTTCTTTAGAGAAATGTTTCGAAAACGATTAGGATACATACTCGGGTCAAAGACATAGGTCGTAGGTCACTCAACCTCGTTTTGGGATTCGGGAAACTTTAGGTATTGGCGTACCAAAACGGCTTTTTTTAATCAGACCGGAAAGATACCACTCAAAAATTACCTTGTTTAAAAAGGCAGTCAGAGGTTCTAGCTAGAAAGCTGCGTTTCTCTTTGTCCACGGGTGGGCTGGAATGTCTCCAGGTGGTAAGTTGTCTTATTGGGTTGAGTCGCTCAAGATACCTTTTGCACCTTCGTTAGGTGTAAAAATCACAGATATTTCAGAATGGACAGCTAATGGGGGGAGAAGCTGGAAATTGTGGATTGCTTCTGCAAATACTAGTAAAATACGTATGAATAGACGTTTTGCGTCTAGCTTTATTCCCAGTATTCGTCGTATATACGGTTACACTTTACTTTGCCTCAGAGCCAGTGAGAGCGTATGCCCTTTATCTAGTAACATGGCTGGATTTGTGGTCATGACTCGTTCATTTTGAACGTATGACTTCTCAGCCATGTACATTCAATCAGACTACTTTGATTCTCAGCTTGGAAGCTTCACCTATCTTCCTCCTTTTTATGGTGCCCTGTTTGCGTTTGCGTATCAGCCTTTTCAGTGAGCGAGTTAACAACCCAGGGCTTGTCACTGAGTTTACAGTGTACTGTCTTCTCATCGGAAACATACACATACATAGCTAATCCGTATTTCAGTGGAAAATATTCTATACTGTCTCGGAACATTGCAATTTTCCGTACAATACTTTTTCCTAGTTTTTCGAAATAGCCCATTTAGCGAATAGCTCTTTCCATAATCAGTTCAGAGGCCGCTTGAAAAATTCGCATTGGTTCCTATTATTGAGTTGTCTTTTCACGAACAACTTGCTTCAGCTTAGACGATCGTTCAAATCCCAGCTGGGGGTAGTAGGTCGTTTGAGTCACACCATAAAAACCACAGACCATGTTTGGGGGTCTCAATTTTAATCTCACTACCAAACATGCTTGTAGAAGATAGGGCTATGACTCCCGCCTGTAACTCGACCGCGGCGGAAAATAAGAGTAAATCCAACTATGATCGAGAAATTACTGGGTAAAGACCTGTTTGGTCCCAATATTACACCCGCGCTCACTACCAACAACAGCTCGTAGTCCTGGGGTAGTCTGAGAGTGCCTTTCATATATCTTGATTGATGGTATATTCATTTTCGATATTGTACATACCTACTTCACCTCCTCCATGATTTGGCGACAAGCACCTTCCATTGTTTCGCCTACTCTTGACGAGTAAAATTATAGTTACTTATACTGGGCGTTTAAACTCATTGGCAGCCACGTCTTCTGTTATGAAGCAAATTCAATTCTTATTGTCATTTAGTTCTTGTAGAAAGTTCCGTCCTTTTATTACTTAGACAGACTGGGCATTAACAAGGAGACAAAGAGGGGCGGTCATAGATTTAGCTATTTCTTTCTTTTACTACCTGGGTAGATTGCCGAAAATGCTGGGAAGTTTCCCATATTAGTAGACTTGTTGGAGACAACCAGGCGTGGGGGTCTGCCGTGACCCCCAAACAAAAGGAATTGGCCAGATGGCTCGCCATACTCGAGTTGGAGCGGGAACCTGGGCTATTTTGAACAACTTGGCCGTTACCTGAGAAGAAAGAAGGAGCAGCATTTTGGCTAGGGCACTTCAATACAAATTGGGAAAATAGACCTCCTCTCGTTAGAACCGTGGTTCTTCTATGATTATTCAACATGGAAACGCCTAGATGGTTTGTATTGTGGAGACCTCGCCGGTTGTTTTTTGGGACACTTTTCTTTTTCGTGGTGTGGACAAAGTATGCATTTATGTTTGTTAGAGGCACTGGTCGTAACGTAACCATGCTGCACAGGTTCTGGTGATCAACACTTGCAGTTCTGACTCTTGTCAGCTTATTAGCTGGCATAAACTTGCAAGGATAAACATAATACAAGCTTTACCTTTGTTGCATTTTCCTGACCAAAAATATTTGCAAATCGTCCTTTTCTGTTCTGTTCTTTGAGTGTGGATTGCCTAGTAAACTTTTGAGCGACTTTGCTTAGAAACCTTTGTTTGTTTAAGCTGGTTGGACAATCTCCTCTTTTTCAGCTCAGGTACCCAATGTTTAGAGCAATGATCTATTTGCTTTTGTTTGAAGCTGAATTGATTTTGTCTTTTTCGGCCAGAACAAGGCGGAGCTGCATCACTCTACCATAGCAAATTCTTGAACATCTGACAGAGCAGCTCGCCTACCGTCTGTCTAAAAGGCATCGGTTCGAGACTTTTCTAGCTGCAGGTTCTTTCCGGTAGATTTTAGGGATAAAAATAATTCTTATCGTCCATTCTGGGAAGGATTTGCCTGCCTCTTCCCATCGTCACCATCGGTTCTAGCTTGGCAGCCAATAATTTCATTTCGTGCTTCAAGGTCTTCCTTTTTCCCGACGTATCTAGTCCATGTTTTTCGCTGAGAAGACGCGCAGATAGGTACCGTACGTTTGTCCATGCTATTCGGCGATAATACGGCCAAAATTTATTTGCGTATCGCTGTTTTATGGCATATTGAACTGTAATATTCTTTGGCAACCCTTGTGTGGGCTCAGCTTTTCCTTATACTAACGATACTTCGAAAAAATAGCACTAAATGTTCCTTATATAAAACGACTTAATCTAATCCGAATGTGAACTATTCGATCTTTTTCTGGTGGTTTCCCTGCGAGAGAAGTAAGTGAAGCGTTGAAGGTTGTCTACATTGTTCCCCGCATTTAAAGGGCAGCCCAGCGGGTACCATACGGCTCTTGCTAACACGCTCCATCCCCTCTTACTGCTATACTTTTCTTTCCCAACCTCAATCGCAGCGTAATTGCTACCAACTTGGCTCATCAGATATAAAATAAAAATGTTTTATAATGTAATTTATTTAATCTCCAAAGGCACGTGTAAATAATTTTTGTATCTTGCTAACAGGAAAGATTAAAACCTCTAAAGACATTGAAATAAATCTTGGGGTGCCTACATGACATAAAGTTGTTCCCGTGAGTAGTTGTGAATCTCATGAGTGCAAAGACTTTTGTTTTTTAAGTGAACGACAATGGTACGTGTGAAAGTAATGGTTAATTAGGCAATAATGCCTATAATATATTGATCCATTCTCTTTACGCCCTGTCCCGTTGGCAACTAGATACAATTTCACTTTTTTTGCAATCTCGGATTCTCTGTCTGTACGAAATCAATCTCTATTCCATAATTTTTTTCATATGGATAAGCCAGTGCCTTTAGTAATATATGTGTTTTTATGATTTGTTTCGGTCTTATAATTACATTGCTTGTACGTGCTTTTTTTATTCTTATAATTTCTAATTTTTGATTTTCAGGCTGCTCAAATCTTGGTTGGGTTGGTAAAAGGGACGAGACAATATATAATTACCTCCTTATAGTTCAGTCTGGCGATGGAGAGGCGGTGCATTTTCTTTCGATATTCCAGAAAATTGGTTCGTTCAAGTACCGCATTTCGTCACCCAATTAAGTAAAAAGAAACATCACCATTTACGTGAGCGTCGGGGTTTCACCCTACGATCAACCGTTTGGTTTTGGGTAATACCTATTAATTTGTAGGTACATTAATCTTAAAGTTAAATAAATAACATTATATATCAAATAAACTAGCTTAAATCTTGGCTCCATTTTTCTTCCTGTGAATTCCTCATTATTTGTTTTTCTCAATTTCTTTCTGGATCAAATTTGATCTCGAGCACGATTTTTCTATTTGGTTAGTTGAGTAGCCGTTTTTTAAATAACTCTGACCATTTACTTGGTCCGTTGATTTCAAGTGTATTATGAAATCTTATATTCTGGGTGATTATGTGTGATCCATAAATATGATCAGATGTGTGACTCACTTATATCTATCAGAAATCTTGGGATATATTCTGATCCTTTTGAACATTCGACTCCGTGAAATTATTTTCCGGTACCTACCTTTAAAACATATAAGGCCACTTTTCTGTCATTTTGTTGGCTTAATACTGATTTAATCTATTTCTATTACAATCTGTCGGCTGTGTCCTAAAAGGCTTGTCCGATAATTCCTGCCATTTCATATCAATATTTGTGTTCCAGAAAGACAACTTTTTTTCGTTTTCTATCAATGATTTTATACGAAGGGTTGCATTTGCGTTTTATTGCTTCATGGCATTAATATAAACAGTTCGAATTCTACAAAAACAAAATAAAACACAATCAAAAACCATATTGTAGATTCTCAAAGATTAGTCGCTTAGTCGGTTTAGTAGTATTTGTATTCAGAGTCAAATATAAACCAGAAATTTAAACCTTCTAACGCAAGATATTTTTCAAATCATATTGGAAATACCGTTGACAACGAAGAGAGGCATTTAAATGTTTTAGATAAGCAGCGGTATGACGGGGCGTGTGATATTTGAAGATGATATACGATATCTAACATCCGTCCGTTCCGCAAGTTTTCTAGTACGATTAATTTTCTACATCCCATGGTTTTGAATTACATAAGTCTTAGCTCTTCTTTTAAGCTCTAGTCTTAGCTCTAGATCTACAGCCATTCTTCTAGATTCAGCGTGGTTACCTGTATGTTTTGATCTCCTGTAATCTTGCATGTATTAAACGTGTTTTTTGGTAAGTCAAAACATGAAATTTATGGTCCGCACTTTCCAAAATTTTCTTTCTGGTTATCGTCAACCATGAGAACAATATGGTGTGGATAGAATATTATGATATTTATGAAAAACAATCACACCTTTAATTTGTTGTTGCTGTTA
The DNA here is from genome assembly GCA_027921565.1 of Artemia sinica. Classification (NCBI taxonomy): domain Eukaryota; kingdom Metazoa; phylum Arthropoda; class Branchiopoda; order Anostraca; family Artemiidae; genus Artemia; species Artemia sinica. The sequence goes on along the minus strand of JAPEVW010000600.1, from coordinate 5,943 downwards.
ATTTTTAAATAATCTTCACTCTAGATTTTTTTTTTTTTTCAATTTATGATATATTTTAAGGTTTAGACTGGCTGTTTTCAGTTGGAGTGTAAATTTCTCTAATTATTTTAAGGCCATTAAACGGTTGTCTGTTGCTAGGATTTTTCAGATGTCCTCTTGTCTGTAAATTTTGTCAAAGTAACAAGACCTCTCAGGGGGCTTAGTTATCAAGATCATCAAGATATTTGGGGGTTGACAATTGACAAAGTTGCCATTATTTGCATAATGAACTAGTGAAAGCACGCTGTTTTTTTACGACGCATCACACATCTCGTGCGGAAACAATAACAAGTACAAGCCAAGGAATTTTGATTGAACTGTATTTTTTTATTCAATCAGTGAAATTTTTATACGCAGGGATAATTTTTCTAGGGGCACAGACCGTCCTAGATGAGGAAATCATCCGGAGTGGCATTTAGCTCAGAAAAGTGTTAATGCGCAGAACAACCTGATGGAAAAATCATTAAAGGTATAGGAATCAAAGTTGTTTTTCCCTTTGGTGTGGGGAGCGGGCATTATTATGACACTGCTAAATAAATAAACGACTTAAAGTCGTTAAGAAGTCAATTCAAAACACGATGTTTTTTTCCCTGGGGTACTGGTGACAGGTCGTACCAATATTTTTAATTTGTTTTGGAAGAATAGACGTGGGTGATTAGCTGGGTACAACATAATGTTATAAAAGTGCAATGGATTGTAAAGTTTTGTAAGAAACACGAGGAGCGTAAGTATGCTATGAGGCGGAAGGGGGGACAACAGACCCCTCCGAGCTTGGTTTTCCTCATCCCTCAGATACCCAGTTTCCATCCAGCTGACAAATTTGTTTTTTTCCAAAATCTGTCCAAAACTAAGATGCCACAATTCACCTTCACCTGCAATTCACCTGTCACAATTCAAGCATCAACAGAAGATAAGTATTGTTTAGACGATATTTACTTATATTCAGTACACTATAAGTTATCCCTTATATAGTACTATACCTTTATAGTACTTTTAAATTGCTAAATAGTTCTCTTTATGAGACCACAAATGGCTATATTTTTTAGTTTTTATTGTCATTTTTCTCTAGTTTTGGGAAAATTGGCATCCAACGTTGCCCCTCCACCCATTATTTTGACGAAATTACCCCCGGACGGGAAACCCTACGCGGGGGCTTGGCCTAACCCTGATTTTGATGACATAGGAACCGCTAAGAAATGTTTATTTTGGGTTACAAATATAGGGTAATTACATGCCACTATATATTATTATATATGTATATATATATATATATATAAATATATATATTATATATGATATTATATAATATATATAATATATATGTATATATTATATATAATATATATATATATATATATTATATATATACAATATAAATCTGCTAGAAACTGAACCTAAATATCCTAATCATGAATATGGTGAGAAGCTTTATTTTCCGTCGACTTGCCTGTACACTGTGGCTCGCATGGATCGGGGGCCATATGCTATGGCAACTCTTCCGTCCACAATTTCTGGAACAACAAAGTCACTTCCAATATCAAATTTATGGAGCTTTGGGGAAACATTTTCTGTTGCAGAAATTTTTCATTCGCAGTTGATCTTTTCATGTGGATTACTCCTTTGCCGAAGTACACACGAAAAATCCCAGGTCGAGGTCGCAACATTCCAGGCATGCATCTGAACTTTGTAAAAATAATTATGGTTCCATCTTTAAATGGATGCTATTTTTTAATGTCAAGGAAAAAAACGCATGTTATTTCTCTTAAGAAAACAGTCTGCCATGAGAACGATCTGTAGCATAGAGGGGACATTTTACCTTCGAGAATCGTTCTTTTTTCCTCCTCCAGGAAAAGATAACAATACCATCTGGGTCCTGGCAGCAAAGAAAGCCCTCAGTTTTATGACCACAGTCCATCATGAGTGACTTTGTAGATTTTGTTTTTTTCCTCAAAACAGCCAGAACATTAGGCTCATGTCAACAATGGCCTCTAGCCGTGTTCCAGAGCTCCTGGTTTGGTGATCATGGGCTATACAAAGTTCACGAATATCATTGTAAAGAGTCTTCACTTACCGAAATATACTTAATGCTAAGTAAAAATAAACCCTGTCCAATCAAGGGCGGGTGACAGCGCAGAATTCCCAAAGACGCAAGATGCGTCAAATGATATTCCTTTGCATGGATTTTCATTATTTTTCCAGCAGGTAGACGGGAGTATTTTAGGACTGACCTTTCCTATAGTTAAATTACAACAATTCCTGTCCGGATTAATATAAGAAAACAGAATAATTATGACTTCCTGATGTGATGGTAAATCTCTCAAACTGAATATCCTATTCATGCATAAATTAGAAAGAAATTAAGTGGTTTTCTAAGATTATCTGTGAAATTCACGGTGTCGGCTTTTAGTTGTTTCTCCTCGTTTTATTTATAGTCTATTATTTGAGTGTTCTACAAGTTATATCAAGGCTGCCAACATAATTCGAAATAGTTTGACAACACAAACAAGAACTTTTATATGGAACCGAGATAGGGGCAAAGCCTTTTCCTACCTACATTCCACCTTAATATTTCCCAATTGTGAGATACCCTGTGTAATTTATTTAGGAAAAAAAAATTTAACTATGTTTTGACTATTTTTAAAATGTTGATATTGATGATACTAAATAAAGAACTAAACATTTTATTTTTGTGTTGTATTGTTATGTTCTATTTTGTTTTATTTTATTTTTTCTTTTATCTCTCGAATTTAAAGCTCAATACATGTATAGAATTTAGAATTTTGTCGTATATAGGATTCTTCTCAAACGTACTGCTTATTTCAGAATTTGTGAATCTTCAGCAGTCTTGGCTACAGTGGTTTGCCTCCCTGGAGTGTCTTGCTTGAAGTAGAACTGTGGTGGTTTAGAATTTCGGTGCTATAAAACCTTCAGTGGCTGGTTACTCAATTCGGATTCAGAACTAGGATCACGTGCATCTAGGATGGATAAACATAGACTCAATCTTGCGATCCTGTAAGTAAATCAAATGATTTTAGGTTGAAACCCGTTTTCACTCCTGGTTGATTCAAGTGCCAAATTTTATACTTTTAACACACTGATATTTTTACGTAATTTTTTCTTTCCCCCCCCTCACCTCTTTGAGACAACCCGCACTATATGGTGAGTAATGAATTAAGTATATACTTTTATTGGAACTAACATTTTGCAATTGGTATAAGAAGTTTAGTGCCAACTCCTATAGAAATTTCAACGTACTTTAGGTAATATTAAGAAGGAAAACTTACAAACTCGACACTTTAATGACCCCGTTAATGAAGCTCTCTTCGGACAGTATCTAGTGAATGACCCGACAACTATTTGTGACCCAAGGTAATTATTTCGTTCTGTATGATACGTTTGTTTTAATTGTAATGCTTGAGTTTTCTGCTGACGACCACGGATGTACGTGGTCGAAAACATCCTAGATTTTCTGTGTATCTGTTTTCACTACGTCTAAAAAAGTGACTTATCCCCATGTAGACTCTTTATTTTGTTCGTTATTTTGTCTTGCACCACTGGTGTAATTTTCGCATAATAATAAACTGGTTTTTTAGTATAAAACTTGTTTTTTGTGTAGTCATATTGTTTCTGCTGCTCAAGTATTCAGGAACAATTTATATCCTTAATCTTTTGAATTATATATTCTTTAATATTAGTATGTTACTTTGGTCGTTTTTTGTTCTTTGATTTTACGAGTTAGGAGACGACATTTCAAACAATCTCATGTGTCAACAAGTGCTGAAATGCAAAAAAGCATGCTTTTAGTTATAAGGCTTAAATTGTGGTGTAAGGGAGTAACAAAACAAGTACATTTTTATAAGCAGGAGAATATACAAAAGATTAATCTAAAATAAAAGAAAAAAAAACAGTGATAATTAAGAAGTCGTATGTAGGTGCTATTCTTTGCCGTAACAACCAAATAAAACAGTTTATTCACAAAATCTTATTTTTATTTATTTTCCATTTTCACATTTTGCATATAGTTTTCCCACCTTTTTCGTATTTCACGGTAAATGTATTAATTGTTTTGTAGAAGGGACAGTGGGCTCCTTTGAAACAGGTTCATAGTATCTCTGTGTAAATAGTATCGGGTATAGAATAGTTTTATAGAATCTAGATAGTAAAATTTTCTGTCTTAGTATTCGTTTACATACATGGCTTTGTAATCGTGTTCATGGATGGTATAAATGGGCCCTGAACGACAGAAACAAACGAGAGCACTATGGCGAGACTTGGCCAGTCGCGGCTGGTTGTCAGTGCTGTAGCGCCACAGTTTTCGGTAAGTTTCCCTATGCTTTTTCCCTCTTTTCTATTATCAGTTTAATTATTTTATCTGCTTTAGTAAATAGACACTCGATGCTTAGGCGTGACATTAATATCACATTTGTTATGCTCATATATGACCAATCAAAGTTTGTTTTGGGTAGCACAAGGGCTTTTGTGTTTTGTTTTGCGATCTTTGGTTTTATGACTACGTAACGACAAGAGTTAAAAGTCCAAGTTTTATCTGTGCTACGAGTTCGCAAAATGGATACCCGTTGATTAGCAAGGAGCAAACTGGAAAAAAATGTCTTAACCTAAGTAAAACGAACATAGGGCCATCTTGGGGATGCACTCTTATCGTCGTATTTGAATCTCATGGTTCAGTGTATAGCTTCAACCTAGGTTAATCTAATATAAGAATAGGTTGGGATCTCAGCCAACAGTTTGTGGAAAGTTAGGAAGTTAGTGTCTTTGTTATGTTTTTTGGAAGCGGACGCAAGGCATTTTTTTAGAGAGAGAAAGGAGAGGGGTAATGTAACTCAACATCATCAATAACATCTGCAATCAAATAGGGTTGTTGGATCTAGACCAAACCTGGTGAGAGTTTGGGTTTCTGTGGTTCGATGACTACCATACTATCTATCCCTAAAATAAATAATTGTGTATTATTGTTCTTTCCATAATGTGAAAGAACTTGTATCTTTGAGGTTATACTGAACGGTTCGGTGTGTGAGTGTAACATAGTACGTGTTTTATTTCAGGATCCAAGAGCGAATTCTTGGGAACTGAGTTTTTTGGTCAGTACAAGAAATACTGGGATGGGGTGCAAATTAACTAAGCAATTGAATTTTAACAGGTCAAAAAATAAAATTGAACTTTTGAGCTTTTTGTTTACTAGTCTTGTTTGAAACCTGGATTTCTAGTTAATAATGTAAATCGCCACTGTACCATATACACAATAATTAAAAACTATAGCGCTCCAGGGCTTTGTGTTTTTTCCAAGGATGTTTCATAAACAATTACTTGTGATTTCCTGAAGATATTTCTGCATGAAAAATTCGAGCCATTAGTTCACATTTGTTACGAGAAAGTAAATTTAATGTCCACACTTAGTTACATACTGCCACACCGGAGTGACATAAACTTTTCAAAATGCTTTTCACTAATTCCCTTATTGAAGTCAAGTGATTAAAAACAGACAGATCACTCATTTTCAAGGATATGTTATAGCGTCCGTGTGGGTAAAAAGTTCAGATGTGAATTGCTGAATCATAACAAAAATAAAAGAGGCGGGTCGACTATTGTGTCGAACCTTGTCTGATGTTAATTATTAGATCTCCAACATGTAGGAACTGGTTTTTAAGCTTGTCTGTTTCAAACAATAAAAAGTTGTCTTGTGTGATACTTAACACTGGCCCTCTTACTATTAGGAAGCAGAAAATCACATCGTTGACCATCATACGCTTGCGAGACTTTTTATCGAACATTTCAATATCGGCATGAAGAAAGAAGGTGGATGTCCCCACAGTATTGGTTTGGGTCAACCCGCCTGGATCATTTTACAACTCCTGTTTTCCACCAAGAGTTTTATTCTACTGGGGT